>CM036260.1:30205285-30380285 GCA_020698575.1 Bostrychus sinensis | reverse complement strand
TACTGCCTGTCTCCTGGTAGCGCCTCCATGCTCTGGACACTACACTGACAGACACAGCAAACCTTCTCTTACCACAGCTCACATTGATGTCCATCCTGGATGAGCTGCACCTGAGCCACCTGTGTGGGCTGTAGACTCCGTCTCATGCTACCACAGAGTGAACGCACCGCCAGCTTCAACAGTCACCAAAACATCAGCCAGAAAGCAGATGGGAGGTGTCTTGCTATTTGCCTATAATTTCCAGCTGTGGTCTGTTCCATTTGCACAACAGCAGTGAAACTGATGTCAGTGTTGCTTCCTCAGTTTGATTTCACAGAAGTGTGACTGACTCGGGAGTTACATTGTGTTGTTTAAGTGTTCCCTTTATGTTTTTGAGCAGTGTATAATATTGATTTGAAAAGACTTTGATGTTTTTATGGTTCACATTTATTACGAACTACAAAAAATGTGAAGCTGCAAAACAGAAAACGCACGAATTATGGGAGAAAAGTAAAAAATCTAGGACTAAAAAAGTACAAAAAAGAACAAGACCTGCAAAAGAAAGTGTTCAGTGATGAAGCTGCAGAGGAAATGAAAGCAGGAAGTTGGTAATGAGGGGCCCCAGAGCAAGTTTTAGGAATGGCCCCTAAAGATTTGAAGTAAAAGTAGATTAGGAACAGATCTGTCTCTGTTTGTGGAGTCTTTTGTATTAAAATCAAGAACATACTGTATATGAACTTTTTAAAAAACTTTTTTCCTTTATTCAGAGTTAGAGACAGGGTTTGGTCTGGACCTGGTCTTGGTTTGTCTCGGTCTCGGTCTCGGTCTCGACTCGGTCTGGAAGCCTGAAAGTCTGGGCCTTGTCTTGGTCTCGGTTCACTCTGGACTCGGACTCAGGAGGCAACTGAGATCTGAGGCCACGGGACAGTGAACCGGGACGAGGGGACATGACTGCTGTCCCACTCCTAAACATGTTAAACTCAGCCGAGAGGACACAGAAAAGACGAAAAACGAAGACAAAGAAACGTCTGTTAATAAACTTTTGTGCATTTATTTATCTATTTAATTTAAGATTTTGGCACCGCGACTCACTAACTTCCATTTTTTTCTTCTTCACGTCAGGTTCATCTCAGATAAAAATGTCTAGAAATAACTCCATGCACTCATCTGAAGGACTAAAGCAGGACTAAACCAGGACTAAACCAGGACTAAAGCAGGACTAAACCAGGACTAAACCAGGTCTAAACCAGGACTAAACCAGGACTAAACCAGGTCTAAACCAGGACTAAACCAGGACTAAACCAGGACTAAACCAGGACTAAACCAGGACTAAAGCAGGACTAAACCAGGACTAAACCAGGTCTAAACCAGGACTAAACCAGGACTAAACCAGGTCTAAACCAGGACTAAACCAGGACTAAACCAGGACTAAAGCAGGATGAAACCAGGACTAAACCAGGTCTAAACCAGGACTAAAGCAGGACTAAACCAGGACTAAACCAGGTCTAAACCAGGACTAAACCAGGACTAAACCAGGACTAAAGCAGGACTAAACCAGGACTAAACCAGGTCTAAACCAGGACTAAACCAGGACTAAACCAGGTCTAAACCAGGACTAAACCAGGACTAAACCAGGACTAAAGCAGGACTAAACCAGGACTAAACCAGGTCTAAACCAGGACTAAACCAGGACTAAACCAGGTCTAAACCAGGACTAAACCAGGACTAAACCAGGACTAAAGCAGGATGAAACCAGGACTAAACCAGGACTAAACCAGGACTAAACCAGGTCTAAACCAGGACTAAACCAGGACTAAACCAGGACTAAAGCAGGTCTAAACCAGGACTAAACCAGGACTAAACCAGGACTAAACCAGGACTAAACCAGGACTAAAGCAGGACTAAACCAGGTCTAAACCAGGACTAAACCAGGACTAAACCAGGACTAAAGCAGGACTAAACCAGGTCTAAACCAGGACTAAACCAGGACTAAAGCAAGACTAAACCAGGACTAAACCAGGTCTAAACCAGGACTAAACCAGGACTAAACCAGGACTAAAGCAGGACTAAACCAGGACTAAACCAGGACTAAACCAGGACTAAACCAGGACTAAAGCAGGATGAAACCAGGTCTAAACCAGGACTAAACCAGGACTAAACCAGGACTAAAGCAGGTCTAAACCAGGACTAAACCAGGACTAAACCAGGACTAAACCAGGACTAAACCAGGACTAAAGCAGGACTAAACCAGGTCTAAACCAGGACTAAACCAGGACTAAACCAGGACTAAAGCAGGACTAAACCAGGTCTAAACCAGGACTAAACCAGGACTAAAGCAGGACTAAACCAGGACTAAACCAGGTCTAAACCAGGACTAAACCAGGACTAAACCAGGACTAAAGCAGGACTAAACCAGGTCTAAACCAGGACTAAACCAGGACTAAACCAGGTCTAAACCAGGACTAAACCAGGACTAAACCAGGTCTAAACCAAATCTAAACCAGGTCTAAACCAGGTCTAAACCAGGGCTAAACCAGGGCTAAACCAAGACTAAACCAAGTCTAAACCAGGTCTAAACCAGGGCTAAACCAAGACTAAACCAGGGCTAAACCAGGACTAAACCAGGTCTAAACCAGGACTAAACCAGGACTAAACCAGGACTAAACCAGGTCTAAACCAGGACTAAACCAGGACTAAACCAGGACTAAACCAGGTCTAAACCAAGACTAAACCAGGGCTAAACCAAGACTAAACCAGGGCTAAACCAGGACTAAACCAGGTCTAAACCAGGACTAAACCAGGACTAAAGCAGGACTAAACCAGGTCTAAACCAGGTCTAAACCAAGACTAAACCAGGGCTAAACCAAGACTAAACCAGGGCTAAACCAGGACTAAACCAGGACTAAACCAGGACTAAACCAGGACTAAAGCAGGACTAAACCAGGTCTAAACCAGGACTAAACCAGGACTAAAGCAGGACTAAACCAGGACTAAACCAGGTCTAAACCAGGACTAAACCAGGACTAAACCAGGACTAAAGCAGGACTAAACCAGGTCTAAACCAGGACTAAACCAGGACTAAAGCAGGACTAAACCAGGACTAAACCAGGACTAAAGCAGGTCTAAACCAGGACTAAACCAGGTCTAAACCAGGACTAAACCAGGACTAAACCAGGACTAAACCAGGTCTAAACCAGGACTAAACCAGGACTAAAGCAGGTCTAAACCAGGTCTAAACCAGGACTAAACCAGGTCTAAACCAGGACTAAACCAGGACTAAACCAGGTCTAAACCAGGACTAAACAAGGGCTAAACCAGGACTAAACTAGGACTAAACCAGGACTAAAGCAGGTATAAACCAGGACTAAACCAGGACTAAACCAGGACTAAACCAGGTCTAAACCAGGTCTAAACCAAGTCTAAACCAAGACTAAACCAGGTCTAAACCAGGGCTAAACCAGGACTAAACCAGGTCTAAACCAAATCTAAACCAGGTCTAAACCAGGTCTAAACCAGGGCTAAACCAGAGCTAAACCAGGGCTAAACCAAGACTAAACCAAGTCTAAACCAGGTCTAAACCAGGGCTAAACCAAGACTAAACCAGGGCTAAACCAGGACTAAACCAGGTCTAAGCCAGGACTAAACCAGGACTAAACCAGGACTAAACCAGGTCTAAACCAGGACTAAACCAGGACTAAACCAGGACTAAACCAGGTCTAAACCAAGACTAAACCAGGTCTAAACCAAGACTAAACCAGGGCTAAACCAGGACTAAACCAGGTCTAAACCAGGACTAAACCAGGACTAAACCAGGACTAAACCAGGACTAAAGCAGGACTAAACCAGGACTAAACCAGGTCTAAACCAGGACTAAACCAGGACTAAACCAGGACTAAACCAGGTCTAAACCAGGACGAAACCAGGTCTAAACCAGGTCTAAACCAGGGCTAAACCAAGACTAAACCAGGGCTAAACCAGGACTAAACCAGGTCTAAACCAGGACTAAACCAGGACTAAACCAGGACTAAACCAGGACTAAACCAGGTCTAAACCAGGACTAAACCAGGACTAAAGCAGGACTAAACCAGGTCTAAACCAGGACTAAACCAGGACTAAACCAGGACTAAACCAGGACTAAAGCAGGACTAAACCAGGTCTAAACCAGGACTAAACCAGGACTAAACCAGGACTAAAGCAGGACTAAACCAGGTCTAAACCAGGACTAAACCAGGACTAAAGCAGGACTAAACCAGGACTAAACCAGGACTAAACCAGGACTAAAGCAGGACTAAACCAGGTCTAAACCAGGACTAAACCAGGACTAAAGCAGGACTAAAGCAGGACTAAACCAGGACTAAACCAGGACTAAAGCAGGACTAAACCAGGACTAAACCAGGACTAAACCAGGACTAAAGCAGGTCTAAACCAGGACTAAACCAGGACTAAACCAGGACTAAAGCAGGACTAAACCAGGTCTAAACCAGGACTAAACCAGGACTAAACCAGGACTAAACCAGGACTAAAGCAGGACTAAACCAGGTCTAAACCAGGACTAAACCAGGACTAAAGCAGGACTAAACCAGGACTAAACCAGGACTAAAGCAGGACTAAACCAGGACTAAACCAGGACTAAAGCAGGTCTAAACCAGGACTAAACCAGGACTAAACCAGGACTAAACCAGGACTAAAGCAGGTCTAAACCAGGACTAAACCAGGTCTAAACCAGGACTAAACCAGGACTAAACCAGGACTAAACCAGGACTAAACCAGGTCTAAACCAGGACTAAACCAGGACTAAACCAGGACTAAACTAGGACTAAACCAGGACTAAAGCAGGTATAAACCAGGACTAAACCAGGTCTAAACCAGGACTAAACCAGGACTAAACCAGGACTAAACCAGGTCTAAACCAGGTCTAAACCAAGACTAAACCAGGTCTAAACCAGGGCTAAACCAGGTCTAAACCAAGTCTAAACCAAGACTAAACCAGGGCTAAACCAGGACTAAACCAGGTCTAAACCAGGTCTAAACCAGGACTAAACCAGGTCTAAACCAGGTCTAAACCAGGACTAAACCAGGTCTAAACCAGGTCTAAACCAAGACTAAACCAGGTCTAAACCAGGGCTAAACCAGGTCTAAACCAAGTCTAAACCAAGACTAAACCAGGTCTAAACCAGGGCTAAACCAAATCTAAACCAGGTCTAAACCAGGTCTAAACCAGGGCTAAACCAAGACTAAACCAGGGCTAAACCAGGACTAAACCAGGGCTAAACCAGGACTAAACCAGGACTAAACCAGGTCTAAACCAGGACTAAAGCAGGACTAAACCAGGTCTAAACCAAATCTAAACCAGGTCTAAACCAGGTCTAAACCAGGGCTAAACCAAGACTAAACCAGGGCTAAACCAGGACTAAACCAGGGCTAAACCAGGACTAAACCAGGACTAAACCAGGACTAAACCAGGACTAAAGCAGGACTAAACCAGGTCTAAACCAGGACTAAACCAGGACTAAACCAGGACTAAAGCAGGACTAAACCAGGTCTAAACCAGGACTAAACCAGGACTAAAGCAGGACTAAACCAGGACTAAACCAGGACTAAACCAGGACTAAAGCAGGTCTAAACCAGGACTAAACCAGGACTAAACCAGGACTAAACCAGGACTAAACAAGGACTAAACCAGGTCTAAACCAGGACTAAACCAGGACTAAACCAGGACTAAACCAAGACTAAACCAGGGCTAAACCAGGACTAAACCAGGGCTAAACCAGGACTAAACCAGGACTAAACCAGGTCTAAACCAGGTCTAAACCAGGACTAAACCAGGTCTAAACCAAATCTAAACCAGGTCTAAACCAGGTCTAAACCAGGGCTAAACCAAGACTAAACCAGGGCTAAACCAGGACTAAACCAGGGCTAAACCAGGACTAAACCAGGACTAAACCAGGACTAAACCAGGACTAAACCAGGACTAAAGCAGGACTAAACCAGGTCTAAACCAGGACTAAACCAGGACTAAACCAGGACTAAACCAGGACTAAACCAGGACTAAACCAGGACTAAAGCAGGTCTAAACCAGGACTAAACCAGGACTAAACCAGGACTAAAGCAGGACTAAACCAGGACTAAACCAGGTCTAAACCAGGACTAAACCAGGACTAAAGCAGGACTAAACCAGGACTAAACCAGGACTAAACCAGGACTAAAGCAGGACTAAACCAGGACTAAACCAGGACTAAACCAGGACTAAAGCAGGTCTAAACCAGGACTAAACCAGGACTAAACCAGGACTAAACCAGGACTAAAGCAGGTCTAAACCAGGACTAAACCAGGTCTAAACCAGGACTAAACCAGGACTAAACCAGGACTAAACCAGGACTAAACCAGGTCTAAACCAGGACTAAACCAGGACTAAACCAGGACTAAACTAGGACTAAACCAGGACTAAAGCAGGTATAAACCAGGACTAAACCAGGTCTAAACCAGGACTAAACCAGGACTAAACCAGGACTAAACCAGGTCTAAACCAGGTCTAAACCAAGACTAAACCAGGTCTAAACCAGGGCTAAACCAGGTCTAAACCAAGTCTAAACCAGGACTAAACCAGGTCTAAACCAGGGCTAAACCAGGACTAAACCAGGTCTAAACCAGGTCTAAACCAGGGCTAAACCAGGTCTAAACCAGGTCTAAACCAGGACTAAACCAGGACTAAACCAGGTCTAAACCAGGGCTAAACCAGTCCAACACAATGGACTTTTCTGAAATCCTGTGCCTGGCCAGGAGGGGGCAGCAGCTGCAGAGATCTGTGGACGTAATGACTGCTGCTAATAAAATTATATTAAAGAGAGTTTGGACTCCCCTGCATTCATATAAAACAGAATAATTCTAAAATGTGGATTTATTGGGTGTTAATTATGAAAATATTTATATGAGAGAAATTATGAAGATGCAGTTAATTTAGAAAGACAGTTACGGTCGTTTATGAGTCTGACCTTCTTCTTTTACGAGTGTGGAGTTATCAGCGCAGACCCGGCAGCGGCTGAACTTCTCTCGGCTGCTTCTGTCAGACTTTTATTATTATTTTGTGAGCGCAGGATGAGTCTGAAGACGAGTGTCAGCGCGTCTCCCGTTTCTGACAAAGTGACTCAGTGACAGGCGTGCGGCGAGGCGTTCAGGTGCGCGCCGTAAATCTGACACCTCTTTAATAAAGCGTCAGCCTCCTCCTGCTCCTCACCTGTCACCAGCCTTCGTTATTTATTTATGACAAACGACAAACACTGCAGCGGCCGGGAGTTTGTCCTCTAAGTGTCTCTTGTCAAAATAATGCGACAATCATTTTGAACCAACATAGATCTTTTACAGTTTTCTGTTCGTGTGTTGTTAAAAAGGCCCCCAGCTGCTGTACTTTGTGAGGAGGCTGCAGCTGGGGCTCACAGGCTGCACGTCTCAGCGCTCAGTTCTGATTTTTTGCTGAAATCTGATTGTTTTAGAGCGGAATTACAGCTTAAATGTGACTTCTCTCGGTGTCGCGTGTGAACCGTTTCCATCTCTGACATGAGAATATAAAGACAGATCCAATAATGCAGGGGTCTCCTCTCAAACACTTTACAAATACCGTATTTCCCGGACTATAAGTGCCACTTTTTTCCATCGTCTGGCTCGGGGTGCGACGTATCCTCAGGTGCGACTTATATATTAAAATATTTCAGGTGTTGGTTAGAGGGCGCTCTAGGCTTGTGTACCAGCATCTGCTGCACCTGTACCACTGACAATTTAAAATGTAAACATTACCACTAACAACTTAGGCTATAAAGACAACTGAGAAAGAGCGGAATAATGGGAAATGGAACTGATGCTGAGTCTGACGACAGCCACGCAGAGGAGGAAGCGGCGCTTCGTCTACCTCCGGAGTTGGCGGAGTTGTTCAGAAGCGACACCGAGGATGAAGAATTTAAAGGATTTAGCGATTAGGAGTGAGATGGTGAGTTTGGTGAACTTGTTATATTATGTTCTTTATGCTATAGTTATGTGAATAACTGTTAATATATTACGTTAACATACGAGACACCTATTCAGTTCGTTGTTTATGCTTCATGTAGCTGAATAACCATCAATGTGTTACGTTAGCATAGCGCACACCTATTCAGCTGTTGTTCTCTATTCTATTATTACTATAACTCGCCTTTCAACATGAAATGTCTGTTCTTGATGTCGCATTTTGTAAAATAAATTTCCCCAAAAATGCGACTTATAGTCCAGTGCCACTTATATACGTTTTTTTCTTCTTCATTATGCATTTTTTGGCGAGTGCCACTTATACTCCAGAGCCACTTATAGTCTGGAAAATACGGTAATGAACATGCTTTTATACATCAGCTCTTTGATTAAACATGGTTCATAATCAGAACTGTTGCTTGCATCGTAATAACAGAGCTGTGTTAGAAATCACTGTTGTTAATTTACTTTACCACTCATAAGTTCAGCTTATGTGATACGGTATTTGCTAATTTTTTTCAGTAGTTGTTTTATTGTTTTATTAGAATCCCCATGAGCTGTCCTCACACAGAGTTTACATTTACGTGGAGTCCAATATAAAAATGCACAATTAAATTAAAATACAAATAGTTATTGGTGGTTCTTGGTGTCGGATTTTGTAAAATAAATTTCCCCCAAGAGATGCGACTTATACTCCAGAGCCACTTATAGTCTGGAAAATACGGCAGCTCCCCAAAGGTTTTATGAATTCAACATATGTTTGGGGCGGCAGTAGCTCAGTTGGTAGAGCTGCTTGTCCCCTAACCAGAAGGTTGGCGGTTCAAACCCCACTCCCACCGTTGCATAGTTGAGTTAAGTGTCTTGCCCCTTGTTCAAGACACTTAACCCACCTCTGCCTCCAGTGTCCACACACAGTGGTGAGTGTGAGTGGTTCCTTGATGTAAAGGGCTTTTCTACCTTCAGGGCTTATAGCATATAAATGTGATCATTTACCATTTAATTTATCCCGTGACTTCTGGCAAAACAACTTGTGATGTATCAAATCAAATTCAGAGATAGTTTTGTTTGAAAGTAAACAGCAGGAACTAAATCTTTTTGTTGTTTTAATGTAAAATGTGAGTTTTGGACGCTGACATTTTGTAAATGTTGTGGTCTCGTGGTCAATTTTCAATCAAATATCATGTTGCTAAAGTATGGAACACTCATATAGATCTGGATTCTTCTGTTTCATTGTCTGTGTACAAACAAATGTACAACATAGGCTGATGGTAGCATATTTGCTTTGATTCATCCTAAACTTTAAACAACTGGATCATCTAATGTGTCCTACTATTTCTTGTGACTGATTGTTTTAGTGTGTTTTTTTTTAGTTAATGTTATTGTTTAGTTTTTTTTTGGGAGTGTTTTTTTTATATAGACTTCTTCCACTCCCATGCATATATGCTTATTTATACTGTTTTATACTTAACTGTATTTTTATTATGTGCTAAATAAATAAATAAATAAATGTTCAGGGAAAAATAATTTTCTTTGTTTTGAAAGTGTCCACTGTGCAGGGCATGCCCCGCCTCAGGCCCAAAGTCCCCTAACCCTAACCCAGGCTCCAGGACCTGTGACGTTTAAAGGAAATAAGTGGAAGATGAGGAATGAAAAAAATGTTACAACATGAGTAGCTCTCTGTCATTGTCATTTTATAAAAGTAACTCTCCCTACATTAATACATCTGTCAACATTTAATTTACCCAGAATACTAAATAAGTTCAAAACCTGACTTTTCCCCAGCTCCACCTCTGCCGTCTGCCAGATTTGTTATTATTGGAATCTGACTTATGGCATCTGTTGCATTGTAATGTACTAAAAGTCTTCTGTCAGTCTGCCCCAGAGGAAACTGTGGCTACAAAACGGAATGGAGTGAATGAAAAACCCCTTCCCTTCTGTGTAAAGTGACTTGTGTCGTAGGGAAAGCGCTGTATAAAAAACCTTCCCTTTCCCTGAAACTTGGCCGTTCAGACTGCAGTCCCTGTGAAAGATCAGATCAGATGGGTTCCATTGGAAGAAAATCAGATTTGTGGGACAGATTTTGCAGGACAGTTCCCCTCTCGGAGCCAAGTGTTTCTGCGGTTTGGTTTGTCTCTGACCTGTCACAGCGCGCCTTACAAAAGCAGAGGAGCTAACCAATGTAGCGCTACCTACTGAGCTAAGATAATAACTTCTCTCTGATTAACGGCGTTTAGGTCTTTCCTTTGTCTCCTGTTGGTTTTGCTGAAGTCCTCGTTGTTGTTGGGATTTTTGTTTCCATTTTAACAACAGTAAAGTCCCTCTGACGTCCACGGCATCCAAACAAACCACTTTTTCTTTCACAAATCTCTGCTGCTGTCGCCGCTCACAGAGGACAGAGCTGCTCAGAGACACAGGATTCTGGAGTTTTATGACAAAACTGGCAAGAATCCACCAAGTTTGTTTGGGTCAGTGCTGCTCTTCTTTGTTTAACGGATTGTTCCACTACAGAAACAAAAAGGTGTTCCAGATGAACTTCTTTGTAAATGGTTTTAACGGTTCCTGTTCAGAGTTGGTGAGAATACAATTCTTCGTTTAAGCTCCGAGTGCCACCTGAGCCCGGCTTTGCTTCAGTAATAAAACCTCCTCTGAGCACATGGCAGGAGTCTCCAGGCGGCAATTAATGGATTATCAAAATAGTTCAGGATAATTAATAATCCCAGGTTTCCCACAGCAGGCTGTAGTTAGGCCAACAACAGCTCACACTCCAACACAAGAGTTTTATATCTGATGTTCTCATGTAACGATCTGTTTATTTGGCAAAAAACGTCCGCAGTGCTTTTGTGATGTTTATGTTGGGAAGTGTTGTAAATGACAACAATGGGTTCTTTCTAACACTGAGCTTATAAACAATTAGTTTGATAAGTAAACAAAACTAACCTAAACTAGCAAATGAGCAGTAAACACAATACACAGAGTACACACACAGTACACACAGTACACACAGTACACACAGTACACACAGTACACACAGTAACCTGGGATGGTAGTGTTGTGTATTTCTTATAAACGTGTCCACATCCATTTAACTCAGTGTCACTGCAGGAAACTCAGCATCACTCATCATTTCAGCTGTCAGTCATCCTGCAGGCCTCTGCTTAACAACAACAACAACAACAACAACTGCAGCAGCAGCAACAACAACAACAACAACAGCAGCAGCAACAACAACAACAACAACAGCAACAATAACAACAACAACAACAACAACAGCAGCAGCAGCAGCAACAACAACTGCAGCAGCAACAATAACAACAACAACAACAACAACAACAGCAACAATAACAACAACAGCAACAATAACAAGAACAACAACAGCAACAACAACAACAACAGCAACAACTGCAGCAGCAGCAACAACAACAACAACAGCAGCAGCAACAACAACAACAACAACTGCAGCAGCAGCAACAACAACAACAACAACAGCAGCAGCAACAACAACAATAACAACAACAACAACAGCAACAATAACAACAACAACAACTGCAGCAGCAACAACAACAACAACAACAACAACAGCAACAATAACAACAACAACAACAACAACAGCAGCAGCAGCAACAACAACAACAACAACAACAACAACAACAGCAACAATAACAACAACAGCAACAATAACAAGAACAACAACAGCAACAACAACAACAACAGCAACAACAACAACAACAACAACAACAGCCGCACAGACAGGAGGAGGAGAGGACTGGAGCTGAAACACTGCTACATTATATACACCTCCTCTAACCCTCTGTCCCTCCTCTGTCCCTCCTCTGTCTCTCCTCTGTCTCTCCTCTGTCTCTCCTCTGTCTCTCCTCTGTCTCTCCTCTGTCTCTCCTCTGTCTCTCCTCTGCCCCTCCTCTGTCTCTCCTCTGTCTCTCCTCTGTCTCTCCTCTGTCTCTCCTCTGTCTCTCCTCTGTCTCTCCTCTGTCTCTCCTCTGTCTCTCCTCTGCCCCTCCTCTGTCTCTCCTCTGTCTCTCCTCTGTCTCTCCTCTGTCTCTCCTCTGTCTCTCCTCTGCCCCTCCTCTGTCCTCCTCTGTCCCTCCTCTGTCCCTCCTCTGTCTCTCCTCTGTCCCTCCTCTGTCCCTCCTCTGTCTCTCCTCTGTCCCTCCTCTGTCTGTCCTCTGTCCCTCCTCTGCCCCTCCTCTGTCCTCCTCTGTCTCTCCTCTGTCTGTCCTCTGTCCTCCTCTGTCCTCCTCTGTCTCTCCTCTGTCTGTCCTCTGTCCTCCTCTGTCCCTCCTCTGTCTCTCCTCTGTCCCTCCTCTGCCCCTCCTCTGTCCTCCTCTGTCTCTCCTCTGTCTCTCCTCTGTCTCTCCTCTGCCCCTCCTCTGTCCTCCTCTGTCTCTCCTCTGTCTGTCCTCTGTCCTCCTCTGTCCTCCTCTGTCTCTCCTCTGTCTGTCCTCTGTCCTCCTCTGTCCCTCCTCTGTCTCTCCTCTGTCCCTCCTCTGCCCCTCCTCTGTCCTCCTCTGTCTCTCCTCTGTCTGTCCTCTGTCCTCCTCTGTCCCTCCTCTGTCTCTCCTCTGTCCCTCCTCTGCCCCTCCTCTGTCCTCCTCTGTCTCTCCTCTGTCTCTCCTCTGTCTCTCCTCTGCCCCTCCTCTGTCCTCCTCTGCCCCTCCTCTGTCCCTCCTCTGTCTCTCCTCTGTCTCTCCTCTGCCCCTCCTCTGTCCTCCTCTGTCTCTCCTCTGTCTGTCCTCTGTCCTCCTCTGTCCTCCTCTGTCTCTCCTCTGTCTCTCCTCTGCCCCTCCTCTGTCCTCCTCTGTCCCTCCTCTGTCCCTCCTCTGTCTCTCCTCTGTCTCTCCTCTGTCCCTCCTCTGCCCCTCCTCTGTCCTCCTCTGTCCCTCCTCTGTCTCTCCTCTGTCCTCCTCTGTCCCTCCTCTGTCTCTCCTCTGTCTCTCCTCTGTCTCTCCTCTGTCCCTCCTCTGCCCCTCCTCTGTCCTCCTCTGTCTGTCCTCTGTCCTCCTCTGTCCCTCCTCTGCCCCTCCTCTGTCCCTCCTCTGTCCCTCCTCTGTCTCTCCTCTGTCTCTCCTCTGCCCCTCCTCTGTCTCTCCTCTGTCCCTCCTCTGTCTCTCCTCTGTCCCTCCTCTGTCCCTCCTCTGTCCCTCCTCTGTCTCTCCTCTGTCTCTCCTCTGTCCCTCCTCTGTCCCTCCTCTGTCCCTCCTCTGTCTCTCCTCTGTCTCTCCTCTGTCCCTCCTCTGTCTCTCCTCTGTCCCTCCTCTGCCCCTCCTCTGTCCTCCTCTGTCTCTCCTCTGTCTCTCCTCTGTCTCTCCTCTGTCTGTCCTCTGTCCTCCTCTGTCCCTCCTCTGTCTCTCCTCTGTCCCTCCTCTGCCCCTCCTCTGTCCTCCTCTGTCTCTCCTCTGTCTGTCCTCTGTCCTCCTCTGTCCTCCTCTGTCTCTCCTCTGTCTGTCCTCTGTCCTCCTCTGTCCTCCTCTGTCCCTCCTCTGTCCCTCCTCTGTCTCTCCTCTGTCTCTCCTCTGTCCTCCTCTGTCCCTCCTCTGTCTCTCCTCTGTCTCTCCTCTGTCTCTCCTCTGTCCCTCCTCTGTCTCTCCTCTGTCCCTCCTCTGTCTCTCCTCTGTCTCTCCTCTGTCTCTCCTCTGTCTCTCCTCTGCCCCTCCTCTGTCCTCCTCTGTCTCTCCTCTGTCTGTCCTCTGTCCTCCTCTGTCCTCCTCTGTCCCTCCTCTGTCTCTCCTCTGTCTCTCCTCTGTCTGTCCTCTGTCCTCCTCTGTCCCTCCTCTGTCTCTCCTCTGTCCCTCCTCTGCCCCTCCTCTGTCCTCCTCTGTCTCTCCTCTGTCTCTCCTCTGTCTCTCCTCTGCCCCTCCTCTGTCCTCCTCTGTCCCTCCTCTGTCCCTCCTCTGTCCCTCCTCTGTCCCTCCTCTGTCCCTCCTCTGTCTCTCCTCTGTCTCTCCTCTGTCCCTCCTCTGTCCCTCCTCTGTCTCTCCTCTGTCCCTCCTCTGTCTCTCCTCTGTCTCTCCTCTGTCTCTCCTCTGCCCCTCCTCTGTCCTCCTCTGTCTCTCCTCTGTCTGTCCTCTGTCCTCCTCTGTCCTCCTCTGTCTCTCCTCTGTCTGTCCTCTGTCCTCCTCTGTCCCTCCTCTGTCTCTCCTCTGTCCCTCCTCTGCCCCTCCTCTGTCCTCCTCTGTCTCTCCTCTGTCTGTCCTCTGTCCTCCTCTGTCCTCCTCTGTCTCTCCTCTGTCTGTCCTCTGTCCTCCTCTGTCCCTCCTCTGTCTCTCCTCTGTCCCTCCTCTGCCCCTCCTCTGTCCTCCTCTGTCCCTCCTCTGTCCCTCCTCTGTCCCTCCTCTGTCTCTCCTCTGTCTCTCCTCTGCCCCTCCTCTGTCTCTCCTCTGTCCCTCCTCTGTCTCTCCTCTGTCCCTCCTCTGTCTCTCCTCTGTCTCTCCTCTGTCCCTCCTCTGTCTCTCCTCTGTCTCTCCTCTGTCCCTCCTCTGTCCCTCCTCTGTCCCTCCTCTGTCTCTCCTCTGTCTCTCCTCTGTCCCTCCTCTGTCCCTCCTCTGTCTCTCCTCTGTCCCTCCTCTGTCTCTCCTCTGTCCTCCTCTGTCTCTCCTCTGTCCCTCCTCTGTCTCTCCTCTGTCCTCCTCTGTCCCTCCTCTGTCTCTCCTCTGTCTCTCCTCTGTCCCTCCTCTGTCCCTCCTCTGTCTCTCCTCTGTCCCTCCTCTGTCTCTCCTCTGTCTCTCCTCTGTCCCTCCTCTGTCCCTCCTCTGTCCCTCCTCTGTCTCTCCTCTGTCCCTCCTCTGTCTCTCCTCTGTCTCTCCTCTGTCCCTCCTCTGTCCCTCCTCTGTCTCTCCTCTGTCCCTCCTCTGTCCCTCCTCTGTCCTCCTCTGTCTCTCCTCTGTCCCTCCTCTGTCCCACCTCTGTCCCTCCTCTGTCTCTCCTCTGTCTCTCCTCTGTCCCTCCTCTGTCCCTCCTCTGTCTCTCCTCTGTCCCTCCTCTGTCTCTCCTCTGTCCCTCCTCTGTCTCTCCTCTGTCTCTCCTCTGTCCCTCCTCTGTCCCTCCTCTGTCTCTCCTCTGTCCCTCCTCTGTCTCTCCTCTGTCCCTCCTCTGTCTCTCCTCTGTCCTCCTCTGTCTCTCCTCTGTCCCTCCTCTGTCTCTCCTCTGTCCTCCTCTGTCCCTCCTCTGTCTCTCCTCTGTCTCTCCTCTGTCCCTCCTCTGTCCCTCCTCTGTCTCTCCTCTGTCTCTCCTCTGTCTCTCCTCTGTCCCTCCTCTGTCTCTCCTCTGTCCCTCCTCTGTCCCTCCTCTGTCTCTCCTCTGTCCCTCCTCTGTCTCTCCTCTGTCCCTCCTCTGTCCCTCCTCTGTCCTCCTCTGTCTCTCCTCTGTCCCTCCTCTGTCCCACCTCTGTCCTCCTCTGTCTCTCCTCTGTCCCTCCTCTGTCCCTCCTCTGTCCCTCCTCTGTCTCTCCTCTGTCTCTCCTCTGTCCCTCCTCTGTCCCTCCTCTGTCCCACCTCTGTCCTCCTCTGTCTCTCCTCTGTCCCTCCTCTGTCCCTCCTCTGTCCCTCCTCTGTCCTCCTCTGTCTCTCCTCTGTCCCTCCTCTGTCCCACCTCTGTCCTCCTCTGTCTCTCCTCTGTCCCTCCTCTGTCCCTCCTCTGTCCCTCCTCTGTCCTCCTCTGTCTCTCCTCTGTCCCTCCTCTGTCCCACCTCTGTCCTCCTCTGTCTCTCCTCTGTCCCTCCTCTGTCTCTCCTCTGTCCCTCCTCTGTCTCTCCTCTGTCTCTCCTCTGTCCCTCCTCTGTCCTCTGCTCCTGTCTGTTCCTCCGAGCCAGTGGTTGTTTAAGCCAGTGTTTCCCAACCAGCGGTGCGAGGACCCTTAGAGGTACGTGGTTGCAATTATTTCCTAATTCATTTACAAGATCATAAGAAAATATTTGCAATGTTTTCATATGGAACTGTTGTCTGACGGAAAGGAGGTAAAACTTATTTGAATATTATAGTTTTTTTGTTTAATGCAGGATGCAGGATATGGAGAAAACAAGCAATATTCGATAACTATGTTGAAAATTGCGATAACGATATTATTGCGATATTTGTAAATAGAGCCTACTTTTCAAACATAGTAAGTTAAATTCACTACATTTCACAAAAATGTAAGTTCCTGTATTTACAAGTCAAAACAGTGACAAAATCCTAAACTTAACACAGACTAAACCAGGAATAAAACAAGGCTAAGCTGTGACTAAATTAATTAAATTACCACTAAAACTGGACTTTTTAAACATTTTTATTTAGTCACAACACATGTTCTTTTAAGGCTCTGGTGGAAAATGATTCTTCAGTGTAAATCTCTGTCAGATGGAGACCACAGTGTTATTGTGATATATTTAGATTCCTGCGATACGGATATTGCATTTGCTGATATTGCGATAACGATAATTTGGCGATATATTGCGCAGCCCTAATGTTTAACATAAAATTTATAGTAAAATAAGTAACATAATAGGAGTTAATATTTTTACTTAAAATTTTAGTTTAAAGGAAGGCAGATTATTACCGCATTTTCCGGACTAAAAGCCGCTACTTTTTTCCCACGCTTTGAACCCTGCGGCTTAAACAAAGGTGCGGCTTTTCTATGGATTTTTCTTCAGCCACCAGGGGGCGCTCTAGCAGGAAGTGCAAAAACGAGACAGACGGGGAAGTCAGTGCAAAGAAAAACAAGTGTTTTTATTTAGCACATGCAACACAATGCACGCCAGCGAATTATTTTCACCCCCTCATCATGGAAAGCACATAAAGAAGTTCATACGATGCAGCTTTTAAAGCTACACTGTGTAACTTTTCTCCTAAATATGTGGGGCATACTGACTTGTTTTTTTGCAGGTCAACTAAAGTTGAAACAATGATGGAAATAGACGCACGCTCGCACAGTTTCAGAAGGAGGAGGGGCCCTAGTGTTTACTTTTTGCGAACGGTGCAGTGGCACCTGTGGCCTCTAGAGGCGCAAGACCGGGAATCTTACACAGTGTAACTTTAAGTTGAAGGACATAAGTAAGTGCGCTCTATAGTCCAGAAAATACGGTAGATTTTTTAATTATTATTTTGAATTAGAGTTGAAAAGAGAAAATAAAAGCAGTTAGTATTTAAAAATAATGTAAGTCAACAACACAGATTTTTATGGTTTTATTTAACCACTTTTTTGAAGAATCGTTAAGATGCACAAGTGAAGGAGAGCGTACGACAAAAAGCCCAGAGGTACACGAAACAACAAAGGTTGAGAACAAACAACATTCATTTTAACGTGTTTTAAGTTTTTTCCTCTGGAAGGCCAAAATACATCTCCCATAATTCCACTGTGAGGGAGAAATGTAACGACAACATTCTGGGACTTTCCTGGGTAAATCAAAGTCAAATAAACAAATAAAATAAATAAAGATGCAAACAAAGGCATGTATCTTTATTAAACTGGGCCACTGAGCCTCTGTTATCATTTATCTCACATTAAAATCAGAGTTATTTTCGTGTGCAGTGGATTTCATGGATTAAGACGTTTCTTCAGGTGAGCCTCTGGTGTTTCGGAGCTGAGTGAGAGATTTGGGCAGATTTTAACTAAAACAAGTCTCACTCAGTCCATCAGCGTGAGAGTTTTTCGTCTGCAAATGTGATAATCTCAGCTCTGAGTAACTGTGAAGGATCTTTAAAGCGGCCGTTTATCGGTCTCGGCTTTTAAAGATGAGTTTGGATCCAGGAGTCTCGGAGAAATTTGGAACTGAGAGGTTTGGAGCAGTGGATAATATGAGACAGGATTCAATTTTATTTTATTTCCATAGCTCAATATCACAACAGCAGTCGCCTCAAAGGGCTTCACAAACAGTTAGTCACTCAATCAAACAGAAACAGAAACTAAACTAACAATCCCAGGACGTCCTCTGTCTTTCTAGGTAAGGGAAAAACTCCTAAAAAAAAAAAAGCAAGACTAACTATTGTGTTAGTATTTGGTCCGTACAGGTTGGACAAAAATCACACCAAGTTTCAAGAAAATTCAACAATGGTCAAGTTGGAAACATTTGCTAATTTTACATGGAAAAAACATAAAGAAAAGATTTAAGAAGACTTGGTTTTAGGGTTGAGGATGTTTCAGAGTGAGCCCTAAAGTTATGCAGCACATTCAGTTGAGTTTATATAACCACATATCGTACTTTTAGGGAATAAAAAGTACACTATAATTTATTTAAGTCGACTAATTTCTTTAAAATATTGTCCTTTGTCAGTGCCATGGAAAATAAGATGTATTTCATTGTTTGTTACTAAACTTTGTAAGCAAAAAGCAAATATTGTGAAGACAATTTAGTTTGTGTTTTTGTTTTTAGCATAAGAAAAAGCTTGTTCTTAAATGCCTGCTGTGTAGTAGAGTGTAGAGTGTAGTGTCTAGAGTCTGAGTTTGGAACACGTCCTCAGCAGTGTACCTTAGAGTCATCGAGTGTTTCGGCCGTTTATCACTGGACACTCTCATCTAAGGCTGGCCCCACGCAGAGTGATCAGGTCTCGTGGTGTGTCCCTCAGTCAATTAAGAGTCAGGTTAGGGTTTTATATTGTCTGGTTTGACTGAGATGCTTAGGGTTAGTTGCAGGGTTAGGGTTAGGGTTAGGGTTAAGGTTAGGATTAGGGTTAGGGTTAGGGTTAAGGTGCATTACGAGAGAGCGCAGTGGGATTTGTGCAAACGGAAAACATGACACATTTGGGGACATAAATATAATCCAACCCATATGTACACACTTCTCAATAAATGTGAGTGAAGCTGAATACGCGGTGTTTGTGCAGCATAGTAATAGAAAAAAGCATAAAGATCAGGATAAGGAAACAAGACGCATGTCCAGGTCACATATTTCCTCCTGAGAGCGCTCCTCACACTGCCCATGACCTCCTGCTCTGTGGAGAGACTCTGTTCTGCTGTAAACAGAATCAAAACAGCACCAGAGCTACGACGCTCACAGAAAAACTGAACTCTTTATCGATGATTTCCTTTGAACGAGAAATAACGGAGAGTATTGATTACAGTGAGATAATTGCAGCGTTCGAGGAGAAACCCCGCTGTCTTTTATTGTAGGCGAAAGTTTGATAAAGTTTGGTAAAGTTTTATTGTTTTGTTGTTTGTCTGTTAAAGAGGTTGCATTTAATAAGGTATAACAAAAGTTAAAATAAATGACGTAAGGGAGATTTGTTTTGGTCATGTCTTTCACATTCAGCACCATGGACAGTGACACACACAAACCTCGCTCGCACACGTTTACTTTTCTTTTCATAATCTCTAGGCCCATCCACGTTCACAATCCTGACTGCAATGTGAATCTTAGCCAGAGACAAAGGACGGTCTGAGGGTCTGCAGTGTTTACAGTCTTTATTAACTCAAACAGAACAGTTTCACTCAGGTCAGGAACATCTGAAGGACCAGGAGCAGGGCTTGACATTTACTTTTTTGCTCACTGGCCACTGTGACAAGTCCTTTTCAAAGGTTACAAGCTAATTATTGTTTTTAATAGCCAGGATTTAATTAGTTCAAATGTTTTTGTATTTTTTATAGCATTCTTGTTTGTGGAATTTCATGCACACAGAGAGGGATTTATGAAATGTTTAGAAAATAGGAGTGCTATAAATTGTATCTTTCCCCATGTGGTCTATGTTAATGCATGTTTTTTTTTTTTTTTTCTCTGATCTGAAGATTAATTCTATACTAAATTAGGTGTAGACTCAAACATAGCAACAGGAATGGAGGACCTCTAAAGTTAAGACACACACAAAGGCTGTACCTTGGCGTTTTATACCATCTTATCTGGCAACACAGTCAATGGCGGCCATTTTGTTGAAATGGCATGTGCTGAAGTGAAATTGCCATATTGGCCTGGCAGTGTCTCACACAGATGGATCATGTGACCTTCAGCTGTGTATTTAATGCCAGTGACTTCCTGTTGAAGTTGTTTGGATGAAACTGAAACGTCTTTGAAGAAAAACAAACTTGATGTCCAGTAGATTTAAGCTGGGGACACACTACACCAGTCAACAACAGTTGAAGGGAATCGTAATCACCAGTCGGCCCTGAAATCCGTTAGTGTGTGATGTTCAAAGACTCGAATCGTTAAGTGTGTGCGCCGCAAAAACCTGGCCTGACGTCAGTCGCAAGCAATCAAACACCGACTCTGGACGCACTCCTGTAGTGTGGGACGTTTACATCCAACTGGGAATTCATGGAGTCCAGCGGCCAATGAAAAACAGTTGATGGGACACAGGAAATAGCATCAGGCGCAGACTGAAGAAACAGGAAGCGGCGGGAAAATATAATCGGAAATTTGAAGAAAACATAAACAACCATGGCAAACACCGAAGAAAGTTGAGCGCTAGCCAAGTGAAACTAGATACATAGCCGTTTTTTCTTTCCCTTTTTCCAAACAGATCGCTACGCACACAACGGCAACAGCGACCCAGGGAGCTCCATGTTTGTTTACCATTTAGTTCTCGCGAGTTCCCCGCCAGAGTTTGCTGCGTTTGTTTGGCGTCAGTTGCAGTTACAGATCTTGTAGTGTGTGAGCCCCAGTCTTTCAGTCGTCAGAACTAAATCTGCTGAAACCAGTCGTTAGTGTGAGCTCCTGGTCTTTTCAGAATCTGTAACGACTGAGAAAATCGTGTAGTGTGTCCCCAGCTTTAGAGAATTTTTGTGTGTATTTGTCAACCTGGATGTGTAACCATGAACCTACAGAGATTAAGACACATCCATAAAATCTAAGCAGTGAGACTTAACGTGTTCACAGCCAACATGAAAATCCAGGGTTAGTGCTAGTGTTAGACGACCCAAAACCACAGAACTATTCCAACTTTTCTAAACCAATAGAGTTTAGTTTCAGGTCAGAAGCTCCTCCCTCCTCGGACCTAACGTTTCTTCTGCTCAGGCCGTGTTTGTATCATCTCTACTGAACTCTGCGGTGCATTGTGGGACGTGGGAGTTAATTGTCCAGGTCTTGTTCTCTCCGGTCTGACTCATTAATCTGATTGGCTGTAATTGTCGGCGCTTGTCTCTGATTGGTTCCCCGCAGACTTTGTTAATCAGGAGTGTGTCTGCGGAGCTCGGAGCGTCTGGCATCGATGAAGAAGTCGATCGGCAGTTTTCCTGGGTCTCGGATGAGTTTTTTTGGGTTTTTTTTTTAATCAGATGTAAGAAAATACTTTTGGCTCCTTCATCTTTTTAAAGTAATTAGTTTCCAGCATCAGAAGAACCAGGAAAATGTTCTGTCGCTGTTTGTTTGTGGAGTCTGTTGCAGTAATTATCAATAATGTATTTAAGCAACGTTTTAAAACTTTTCTCCTTAATTTCAGTTTTGGTTCATTGGGTTTGGTCTCGGTCTTGATCTTTAAAAGTCTCCAACCTCAAACGTCTCGGTTCACTCTGGTCTTGGACTGGACTTGGTCTTCATTAATATAGTCTTGACTACAGCACTGTGGCAGAGTGGTTAGCCTGTCTCCTGCCTCTCAGTGAGGAGGCTGTGGGTTTGATCACCGCTAAGGCACTGCAGGAGGGCATTAAAAAGTTGTCTACATTAAGTACCTAAAAATAAATTGAGTTTTAAATGAATTACTGTTTAGTATTAATTTAAAAACAGTGATGTGTGTGTGTCCAGAGTTACGTTTTTATCTTCAACAAGTCATAAAGTCGCTCATTTAATGTCTTCATTAATGCAAATTGTACAGAATAAAAGTACATTTTCTTACGTTTATAACGATATATTGGTTGGAGAGTTTCTTTTACAAATATTTTATTGCAGCTGTAGGAAATAGCGCTATCACCCGAGGTTTAAGCTCAGCAGTGCTATGGCCCTGAGTCGGATCACGCTCACCTTTCTGGCGTTTTCAGTCTTATTTGTTGGATTTTTCGGCTCTAATTTAAGGCTGGGATATTTACGTTAACAAATTTTCACACCTGGTTCCTTGTTTCCGTCTTTCAAAATAAGATTGTGGGCTAAGCTAATGTTAATCAGAAAATAATAAGACGGACAAAGTTAGCTACAAAAACACTAAGATCACTGAAAGAACGTCACCCGAGTGTGACCTGAGTGTTCCCTGTGCATTTCCCGATCAAAATTACTTTCATATCATGATTATTTTATAAACATTTAGCATAAATACACAAAAATTACCACAGAGGTAGAGCAATATGTGGAGTTTTTGTTTACTTAACGTTAGCCAGTTAGCGTCTTTACAAACATCTGTTAGAAGACCGAAAAATACCAATGGTTAACTTATATTAATGACAAACCAACTACATTTCCCATAATCCCTCTGTCCGGCCTCCATCACAGTGAGAGCTCCTCCCTGTCACTCAGGGCTCGCTGTTTCTTGTTTAACGATCTTTGGAGCCTGCCGTCTGTGCTTCCGGTTCAGATTAAAACACACACACACACACACACACACACACACACACACACACACACACACACACACACACACACACACACACACACACACACACACACACCACTTCTTTTTCTTGTGTTTTTAATCCGCTCTCGTCTCATTTGAACAAAACAGATCAATATTTAGCCTCAAGTTTCACAGACAAAGGAACAACTGCAGCTTTGTTAGAATTTCAATCAAAGCCAGGTCTAAACCAGGTCTAAACCAGGTCTAAACCAGGACTAAACCAGGACTAAACCAGGACTAAACCACGACTAAACCAGGACTAAACCAGGACTAAACCAGGTCTAAACCAGGACTAAACCAGGACTAAACCACGACTAAACCAGGACTAAACCAGGACTAAACCAGGACTAAACCAGGACTAAACCAGGACTAAACCAGGACTAAACCAGGACTAAACCAGGTCTAAACCAGGTCTAAACCAGGTCTAAACCAGGACTAAACCAGGTCTAAACCAGGTCTAAACCAGGACTAAACCAGGACTAAACCAGGTCTAAACCAGGTCTTGTTAAACTCCTGTATTCTCAGTGGAACAGGTTTAGGAGCCGTGAGTTCAGCCCTGGTTCGTTAAAACCGAGATCTTACCTTGGAGCATTAATCTCACTCTGAACATATTCATTATTAAACTCTGAGTCACTCTGTGCAGAGGAAAAACCTTATTTTAGGACAAATTATTAAGAGACACAGCACCGGACTCAGTTCATGCTCCGCTGGACCAGGGATTGGTCCACAGAGACCGGACTGAGGCGGACTGCAGCGACAGCTTTAAAGGCTCTGTATCCTGCCAAATGTTCACGACTGCTTTACAAATATGGAAAAAAGTGGCAGCAGTAGCTCAGTAGGTAGAGCTGCTCACCCACTAATCCAAAGTTTGCCGTTTTGAGCCCCACTAGCGGCATTGCCCACCTCGCCTGTGTGAATGTGTGAATGTGTGAGTGTGTGAATGTGTGAGTGTGTGAGTGTGTGAATGTGTGAATGTGTGAGTGTGTGAGTGTGTGAGTGTGTGAGTGTGTGAATGTGTGAATGTGTGAATGTGTGAATGTGTGAGTGTGGCCGAGGAGTGAAGGAAGAATGTAAAACACATACACAGGTGCGTTGCAATGTTATTATTAAAAGCAGAACACAGGACCTTTAGAGGAATGATTAGATGTTGCTGATGTTTTCATTTTGTCAGGATAAAGTCACGAGTGAGCATCGAGTCCTAGCCTTCACAGCCAGTCCCAGCCCAAGTCTTTATGAGAACCAAGCGAGACAAGTCCCAGCTTTAGTCTGCGAGTCTAACACATTTACAGTCAACTACAGACAGTGCCGTATTATACCGGACTATAAGTCTCACTTTTTTCCATCGTCTGGCTCGGGGTGCGACGTATACTCAGGTGTGACTTATATATTAAAATATTTCAGGTGTTGGTTAGAGGGCGCTCTAGGCTTGTGTACCAGCATCTGCTGCACCTGTACCACTGACAATTTAAAATGTAAACATTACCAACAACAACTTAGGCTATAAAGACAACTGAGAAAGAGCGGAATAATTGGAAATGGAACTGATGCTGAGTCTGACGACAGCCACGCAGAGGAGGAAGCGGCGCTTCGTCTACCTCCGGAGTTGGCGGAGTTGTTCAGAAGCGACACCGAGGATGAAGAATTTAAAGGATTTAGCGATTAGGAGTGAGATGGTGAGTTTGGTGAACTTGTTATATTATGTTCTTTATGCTATAGTTATGTGAATAACTGTTAATATATTACGTTAACATACGAGACACCTATTCAGTTCGTTGTTTATGCTTCATGTAGCTGAATAACCATCAATGTGTTACGTTAGCATAGCGCACACCTATTCAGCTGTTGTTCTCTATTCTATTATTACTATAACTCGCCTTTCAACATGAAATGTCTGTTCTTGGTGTCGGATTTTGTAAAATAAATTTCCCCCAAAAAATGCGACTTATATACATTTTTTTCTTCTTCATTATGCAGTTTTTGGCGAGTGTGGTAATTATCATACAGTATGTGGTAACAGTTTGCAGGACCACACAGAGCTGAGGGGCTTTTAAAATAAAACAAACAAAGTGAGAGGTGGTGTTATGTTTGCTGTGACAGATGGAAGTGCATTATATCTGACACTGCAACATTAAAATACAGCCTCCTTTCAACACGTTTCAGGTTATTGTACCTGTTTAGCAGCTATGCTAATTAGCATAAGTAAACACAAATGCACCGCTGTTTTAATGCAGTTACTCTCAAATTCATCACAAATTTTCTGTAAAAACAAGTCACTTCAAATCATTTCGCTTAAGTTCGAGTCAAGTCCTAAAAATAGTGACTTAAGTAACTTTTAACTAACAGTGAAAGTCGTCCTGTGGTTGATGATTTTTTTGAACGGTGTGAACATTTCTATTTGTCTATAAATGACCAAGACCAAGGACATGATTATTGACTTTCGTGTGTGATTCAAGGAAAGGAGGTAGAAACTGTCTCTGGATGTTAGGACATGGGGACAGTTACTGACAGTGGTCTCCGGTTTGAAGCTAACACAGATGCTGTCTGTGAAAAAGTGCAGCAAAGACTTTTCTTTTTAAGGAAAATGAATTCTTTTAATGTCCATAATGTTTTAAAGACTTTATTTTATCAGCCTTTTATTGAATCAGTCGTTACATTCTGTATCGTGTCGTGGTTTGCTGCTCCTTCTGTGTCCAGCAAAAATCGTTTGGCGACGTTTGGTCACAGGACGTCTACAGTGGAAGGGTTCTCTGTGAAGCCCGACAGATAATGGAACGTCCAGACCGCCCACTTTTTAAGGAGTTTAATTTCCTCTCCTCTGGACGGAGACTGAGAATGCCCCGGATAAGAACCCACAGAGCGAGGGCATAACACTGCTGCCCCTCCATTAAGAGAGGTTTTTCAGTTGTGCTCGGATCAAATGACTAGAACGTCCCGTTCATCTGTAAATTCCGATCTGACCATTCCCCTTAAACATAGCACAATGGGACAATCCTCTTTCTCATTTACTGCAGCAAAAAAGTGGAACTCACTACCGGTTGAGCTTAAAACATGTCCCAACTACGACACTTTCTCCCACGAGTTAAAGCAACGGCTACTGAGCAAACAGACAACATTAACGTCAACATTAACGTCAACATTAACATCAACATTAACGTCAACATTAACGTCAACATTAACGTCAACATTAATGTCAACATTAACGTCAACATTAACGTCAACATTAACGTCAACATTAACGTCAACATTAATGTCAACATTAACGTCAACATTAACGTCAACATTAACGTCAACATTAACGTCAACATTAACATCAACATTAACGTCAACATTAACATCAACATTAATGTCAACATTAACGTCAACATTAACGTCAACATTAACGTCAACATTAACGTCAACATTAACGTCAACATTAACATCTATTAAATAAGGATGTGGCTGGATTTTGGGATTATATCGTTAGATTCTGAGGAATTGTAGTTTGATTATTTAACCAACAGTAAACGTTGGTGGAGTGGTGTTGGTCTTAAGTGGGGACAAATATTTATGATAAAGGTCATTTAATTTTTTGCTGATACAGTGTTTATTGTATATAGTTTTTATCTGCGAATGATGCTAATGAAATAATACGTGAAATTTTATAGTAGGGTTTGATTGATGATGAATTGATTTTTAAGGGAAATAATGATAACGAATTACTATTTATGTAGTTTTAATAAGATTCAATACAGATGATCTTTGTGTACATTTTATTGTTATTTATGTATTGATGAAATGATAATTGCATATGTTTAAGGACTACAGATGGAAATTAGCCATGTGGCTATAATCTGGCTGCAGACATTTTTGCCTTCGCATTATGTTTAACTGTACATTGTCCTTCAAATAAATGAATAAATAAAAATAAATAAAAAATCTTTTATTTCTGAGGCCATAACGAGGATAAATTGCTCTTGTTCGCTGCTTCTCGTGTGATTGTATTTATGTGTATTTTGTGGGTATTTTTTATATTTTCTGTGTGTGCTGACACCTGTTGCAAACCAAATTTCCTTGGGGATATGAATAAAGTTGAAGTTGAAGTCTGGCTCGAGTCTTCCACCTCTGCCCCAGGACCGGGGCTAGAACCTGGCACAGCTCTCTCTGAACATTTTGTGACTAAATGTCCCGAGTGTGAGCAGTGCCAGGTCCTGCTCACATCCAACTGAGCTTTTTTCACTCGATACGATCCCACAGTGAAATGTTACTGTCTTTGTCTGAGCCTGAATCCATATCCTGTGTCCTTTACCGGCTTTGTGTCCCTCCGGGCTCCCGTACAGACACACAGTTAAATCTATAGCAGGAGCTCGGTCCAGTGATCCGGCCCGGTTCTAATCGGGTCAAACGCAAAGGAAAAGGAAGAGGAGATTAGAGTTTAAACAGAAAAATACAAAGATGGGATGAGGACAGAAGTCAAAGTCCTGGTTTAAAAGGGATTTAAGAAGCTTCAGTCCTTTTATTCACAGTTTAGGATTCAGAAAAGCTCTGGTAACAGGAAAGTCTCTTCTGTGACAATGTGAGAGACTTATTCTGCAGTAAACAGATGAAATACCATGAAACAGTGCTTTAATCTGCTTTAGTTGAGGTTTAAAGTGTTTTGGTCCTGGTTTAGAATCTGGTTTATCCATGATTTAGACCCAGGAAAGCCTTGTTTAGTCCTGGCATAGTCCTGATTAGACCTGATTTAGTCTAGTTCAGGTTTAGTCCTGGATTCGACCTGGTTTGGACGGCATCTAGTCCTTGTTTAATCCTGGTTTAGCCATGAGTTAGACCAGCGGTTCCCAACCTTTTTGGTTTTGTGTACCCTCAGGACCTGATTTAGTCTAAGTTTAGTCCTGGTTTGACCTGGTTTAGTCCTTAGTTCTGATTAATTCCTGGTTTATTCCTGGTTTTAGGCCTGATTTTTATTTTTTTTTCCTGGTTGAGTTCTGGTTTTAGACCTGGTTTAGTCTTGGTTTAGACCCAGCTTAGTCCTGGTTTAGTCTTTGTTTAGTTATGGTTTTAGGCATGATTTAGTCTTGTTTGGACCTGGTTTTGACTTGGGTTAGACCTAGTTTAGTTCCTGATTAATTTCTGGTTTATTCCTGATTGCAGGCTTGATTTTTTTTCCTGGTTGAGTTATGCTTTAGTCCTGGTTTAGACCTGGATTAGTCCCTGTTTTGTTTTTCTTTAGTGGCCCGTCCCCCTGTATAGTCCTGGGTTAGTCCTGATTTAGGTTTATTTCAGTCTTTGAAAGCCAAATATATAAAGTTACCATAAATTATCAAAAAAATCCATGTAACTCCTGCAATGTGCTCGCGTACCCCTAAGGGTCCCTGTACCCCTGGTTGGGAAACACTGAGTTAGACCATGTTTAGTCCTGGTTTAGTCTCTGTTCTGTCCTTCTTTAGCAATGCATTTTTTGTGTTAATCCCTATTTTATTATTTGCTTTTTCCCTGGGTTAGTCCAGAGTTTTATTTGGTTAAAGTTGTTTTTTCTGAGGTGGTACTTGTTGTGAAAAGTTTGAGTCTAAAATGTTGCAGTCCAACGCAGCCAAATGGAAAAAAAACATTTATGACTGTGTTTATGACTCAGAGACTCCAAGGATTCAGGGCTAAACCAAAACTAAACCAAGCTGGGTTTGTAAAGTTTATTTTTTTAATTTATATAGCACCTTTCTCAGACAACAGTTTGCACAAAACCAGGACAAAATGTCAAACTTAAAGCAGTAACTTTCTTAAATAAATAAATTTGTGAGTCTGTGATGTTAAATGTTGTGGGGTAAGCGTCCCGCAGCGCCCCCTGCTGTCTCTGAACTGAAAACAACTCTTTAAAGTCTGAGCGGCACTGACCCGGCGTCACAGACAGTCTGGAGTCTCGCGAGAAAGCGGCACATCGCGGTCAGAGCCAAACAACAAGCTACAGAGGGATTTATTTTCTGGATTTTGGTCACAGCAGAGCGGCCACATGGAAGAGACAACTTTATGCAGAGGAGAGAGGAACATGAGGCAGAAACAGCGAAGAAACGAGAAAAGATCTGCTTCAAAAAGACTAAACCAGGACCGTAAGGTGGACTCATTTCAGAACAAACCAGGACTGACCGATGGAAGAGCAAAGACTTCAGCTTCACACAGCGTTAAACCAGAAGCAAGAGAAAAGAAACCAAACTAAACTCTAGAGTTGAGTTTTTACAAAAATGTCAGATTGGACGACAAACAGAGACAGCCAAGAAGTGGTTTTCGGGTTAAGTCACCAATTAAACCGACGTCACATGCCATTTTCTCTTCATACCCTTAATAGAATTGTCATTTTGTTTTAATACATGACCATTTTCTTCATGAGAGCCCTCAGTTCTGTGTAAGAGATACGAGAACAAGGAGAGAAGATACGAGAACGAAGAGAGAAGACACGAGAACGGAGAGAGGACACGAGAACGAGGAGAGAGGACACGAGAATGAGGAGAGACAACACGAGAACGAGGAGAGAGGACACGAGAACGAAGAGAGAAGACACGAGGAGAGACAACACGAGAACGAAGAGAGAGGACACGAGAACGAGGAGAGACAACACGAGAACGAGGAGAGAGGACACGAGAACGAGGAGAGAGGACACGAGAACGAAGAGAGAGGACACGAAAACGAAGAGAGAGGACACGAGAACGAAGAGAGAAGACACGAGAATGAGGAGAGAGGACACGAGAACGAAGAGAGAAGACACGAGAATGAAGAGAGACGATAAGAACGAGGAGAGACGACACAAGAACGAAGAGAGAGGACACGAGAACGAAGAGAGAAGACACGAGAATGAGGAGAGAGGACACGAGAACGAAGAGAGAAGACACGAGAACGAAGAGAGAGGCCACGAGAACGAAGAGAGAAGACACGAGAACGAAGAGAGAAGACACGAGAACGAAGAGAGAAGACACGAGAACGAAGAGAGAAGACACGAGAACGAAGAGAGAAGACACGAAGAGAGAGGACACGAGAACGAGGAGAGAGGACACGAGAATGAGGAGAGACAACACGAGAACGAGGAGAGAGGACACGAGAACGAAGAGAGAAGACACGAGGAGAGACAACACAAGAACGAAGAGAGAGGACACGAGAACGAAGAGAGAAGACACGAGGAGAGACAACACAAGAACGAAGAGAGAGGACACGAGAACGAAGAGAGAAGACACGAGGAGAGACAACACAAGAACGAAGAGAGAGGACACGAGAACGAGGAGAGAAGACATGAGAACGAAGAGAGAGAACATGAGAACAAAGAGAGAGGACACGAGGAAAAGTCGACAATGTTCAGAAGACTTGGCTTGGACCTGATCTTGGTGTATCCATTCTAAAGTGGAGGGTGTGGGCCCTAACGTGTGCCGTGGGCATGTTCTCAGCAGGTTGTGGAGCGAGGACAAAACCAGGATCTAAAAATGAACTAAACATGGATCTCAAGTAAGAATCTAAACCAGGGCTGATCTAAGAATAAGTCAGGGTTAGACCAGAATTTAACTCATGACTAAACCAAAATCCAGGACTAAAATCCAAACTGGTTCCATGACAAGAACCAGGACTAAATAAGAACTGAACTGGGGTTAAACCAAATTCATAAATATTCTGTTTCCATTGCCCCTTTGTCTCTCGACCCATTTAAACCTCTCTCTTTTTTGTCTCTCTAAGACTTTTCTCTGTCAGTGTTCACTCCCGGCTCACGTTTCTACGACGACGACAACAACAGCATCCTCCGTCTCCATGGCGACGGCAAACATGTGGCCCGTCCTCCATCTTTGTTCCTGCTCATTAGTGCAGACGCTGAAGGTTCAGAGCAGGTTCAGGAGGAAAATGTCAGAACTGTCCCAGGCTCTGCTCTCAGCTCAGATCCTCTCTCTGCTCTCAGCTCAGATCCTCTCTCTCTGCTCTCATAATACTACTAGTACTACTACTACTACTACTACTACTACTACTACTACTACTACTAATAATAATAATAATAATAATAAGAAGAAGAAGAAGAAGAAGAAGAAGAAGAAGAAAAGAAGAAGAATCTTTATTTCTTTTGTACTTTTCTGTTCCAAAGTGCTTTCCAGTGCAAAAATCCATAAAGTGTCCAACAAAGCCCCATGAACATCAGATGAACATCAGTACAAACCTGAACAAGACAAAAAGCAAATACATTTACTCTGGTGGACATCTGTGGTACTGCGGTTAAACCAACTCACTCACTGTTATCCTGACCCTCACCCAGAGGTGGTTAGACCTAAACATCTGGCAGCTAATTTAATACAAATCCTCATCATCTTTATTGTCCGTCCATCACAAGACAAACCCAACACACAACAGTACAGTGAGCAGTCGAAAGAAAGGGAAAGAAAAATGATAAAAGACACTTATAGCAGTGTTTGCACAGAGAGGATGCACTGCACTAAAACTGGGCTCAGCAGATTTCTCATTAGAGCGTGACGTTCTGTGAAATTTCCCAACCAGAATATTAGCTTGGGCATACAGAGAGTATTTATATATTGTCATGGAAATAGGTCTTGAGTTAAACAGGATTAGTATTACCAGTAATTTGTAATAATCGCCGATGTCGTCTGTCATTTTTATCCCATGTGAATCAGCCTAAAAATGTCTGTAAAAATTCCCCTGAAAATTACCGACCATATTTGGGCGAACACAGAGGTCCCGTGAGAATCCCCAGGTCTGTGATTCAGGCTGATTTTGTCGGCAGATTGTTTCCTAAAGTTCCTAACAGCGATCCAAAATGTCTTTAACGCTCCATTTTACCTCTTTATTTAAACTTCTTAATAATAAGACGTCTCTTTTGGTCTTACTCCGAAATTATTACTTTTTTCTCTGATAAAATGGCAACGTTAGACTAAGTTTTTGGTGCAACATGGGGCTGTTTTGGACGCTTTCAGTGCTAAAGTTAGATCCAGAGACGAATCACAGTGAATGGATGAATAAAGAGCGCCCCCTGCTGTTTAAGAAGAGACAAATCTCCACAGATAATGGATGACCTGCGTCGTAGCGTGAGGTAAAGTTTGTTTATTTGCTAAATCAACATCAAAGATATTTAGTTTAGGATTGAGTAAAGCTAGAAACAAAAAGTCTGGGATTTTTATTATAAATCTGTGTGATTTTCTGGAATAAAGTTCGTAAAATCGAGTAAATTACAGAAATCGTTTATCTAGTGTGAATGCCCGACTAAAAACACTGACGTCTGGGGGTAATTCACGAATTACAGCGGTCCAGGGGTAATGCTTATCTCCTGCGAATATGGCTTTTGTGGCGTTTATTCTCTTGCAAGAGAAGCAGCGAAGAAGAAACGAGGGTCCCACAGAGCACAAGGCCAGGAAGCATCAGCACTGGAACAACATGAAACAATGACAAATGGAAAAGTTCTGGACAGTGTGTGATGGAATGTATCTGAATGAAGAAGATTTTTGTCCATGAGAATACATGCAGGGTTTATTATGAAGAATTTTTGGGGTTAAAATGTGTCACATGCTCATTAGATGTTGTCTACACAGCTGGCCACTGCTATAGTCGCTGTAGTAGTAGTAGTAGTAGTAGTATTAGTACTGTAGTGGCTTGTTAGCTCTGAGATCTGATTGGTTGTGAGTCTGTCCAGTTACACTCAGAGGTTGTTTAATCTGCGTCCATTTGCTCCACAGAGACGCAGGAGGACCACGGCTGAAGACCACACGCAGGTTCTTAATGAGTGCCTGAGATAATGAAGCCGTCCTCTGCAGTGTTTTCTTGATCAGTGAACAAAAAGCCACCTCCTTCTGTTTTTTTCTCTGCGTCCAATGCCATTCACGAACCACACTTTAATGTACGACGTTTTTCACAGCTTCACGTCCGACACAAAATCTAAAAACCTCCCCAATCCACATAAATCCAGCCGTCTGCTCTCCCTGAACTCGAGTTTTAAATGAGGTCCGACCCAGGGATTTCCTCCATCTCCTCAGTCTCAGCAGGAAACAGGAAAACACTCAAATCTGTCTGAGTTTGCAGAGAGACTTTTTCCTTTTTAAACTCAGAGTGTGGCAGATTCTCTCAGACTTCACAAAGAGCAGCTGACAACTTGAGAGGGCAAGGAGAGAAACGACGGGGAATATTTTAAAATTCTAAGTTAAAATATTCCACACAGTTTATTTTTGAGATATACTGTTTTCATTTATTTGTCAAATTGTGCTTTTTAAACCAGATTTTGTGTGTCTTCAGTTCAGAAATTAGCTAAAAACGGTTGATAAGTCTAATTTTATTTTAGCAGTACATGGCAGGGCTGTGCGATATTTGATGTTGAAAACTGCGATAACGATATTATTGCGATATTTGAATATAGAGCCTGCTTTTGGAACACAGTAAGTTAAATTCACTACATTTCACAAAAATGTAAGTTCCTGTATTTACAAGCGACAAAATCCAAACTTAACACAGACTAAACCAGGAATAAAACAAGGCTAAGCTGTGACTAAATTAATTAAATTACCACTAAAACTGGACTTTTTATGATTGATATGAAAATGATTCTTCAGTGTAAATCTCTGTCAGATGGAAGACCACAGCGTTATTGTGATATATTTAGATTCTGATATTGCGATAAAGATAAATTTGCGATATATTGTGCAGCCCTGGTACATGGTGTAAACACTCATTTTACAGTGTCATGTAATTCTCTAAACTGGTGGTTCTCAACTGATCTGGCTTTGGGACCCACTGTTACTCTATAATGATAAGCCGTGACCCCAATAAAAAAGATATTGAGAAAAATTAAGAGATATTTCAGGAAAATTAAAAAATATTGAAAAAAAAATAAGAGCTATTTTAAGAAAATTAGAAGATATAAAAAAAAGAGATATTTCAAGAAAATTAAAAGATATTGAGAAAAATGAAGAGCTATTTCAAGAAAATTAGAAGATATTGAAAAAAAGATATTTCAAGAAAATTAAAAGATATTGAGAAAAATTAAAAGATAGTTCAGGAAAATTAAAAGATATTGATAAAAGTTAAGAGATATTTCAGGAAAATTTAAAGATATTTGAAAAAAATTAAGAGATATTTCAGGAAAATTAGAAGATATTGAAAAAAATTAAAAGATATTTCAGGAAAATTAAAAGATATTGAAAAAATTAAGAGATATCTTAAGAAAATTAGAAGATATTGAGAAAAATTAAGAGATATTTCAAGAAAATTAGAAGATCTTCAACCTTAGGTATAACAGTAACATTATAGAAGTAGATTTTTTGCTCTGGTTGAGTTTCTTTTACATTATTTTATTCTATATGTCCCACACTGCCACCTACTGTTAAGGAGTGTAAACTCATGATTCATTTTTAAAAAACTTTCCTTTTTTTTTTGCCCTGACAAAGGCCTGCAACCCACTGAAAACAGTTCTGCGACCCACTTTTGGGTCCCGACCCACCAGTTGAGAATCACTGCTCTAAACAGAGGAGGGAGGTTTGAGCCTTTGTCCAGTCTGAAACAAAGGCACAAAGCGTTTCAGTCGAACAAAAGTCCATCACCATCAGAGAGGGAAGCTTATGGTGGAACAACTCTCCCTCTGACTCCAGCCCAGAACATTCAGCCGCTCCAGAGTCCACATCTGAGTCAGATCAGGTTCTTTTTCATTAAATGCAGAGTAAAAACCTCCCGCCATGTTTGTTACTCTTTTTCTTCCATTTTGGTAAAAGCTTTGACTGCCCCCCACTGGTGATTTAACAGAACACACACGCTGACATAGGAAACAGAAGGATAAACGCTGCGATGATAACAACGCTCGGATCTGTTTACGAATGACACGGGAGAATAAATGAGCCTTAAATCCAAACGTCTTTGTCCAAATGCCTTTCCTTCCAAACCTTTTTAACGAGGGCTAAATTGTAAATAAGGGCTAAATAAGTAAATTATTATTATCTGATGTTCTTATTAAGGTCTTAATAGTTGTTGCCACATGCATGTAGTTTTATCTGAACCAGGGCTGCAACAACTACCGTATTTTCCGCACAACCCTTATATATGGATCAGTGTTGGTTAATTATGGCTACCGTATTCAGGGGGCGTCGCCGACGTGACAACGGTAAAAACGGTAAAGGGGAATTCCAGTCCCAGCTGTTCATGTGTGCCATAGGCGTGTTTATGGATCCTGCCGCAAAAGAACAAGGAGGCGTGGCCTTTGCTCCATCTCAGTAGAAGAGTTGCGACATTGAGGGAACAGAAAACTGAGCGCTCGAACGCTGTTCATGTAGCTTTGAACTGCGACAAATGGAGTTGGAAATACATTGTTTTCAACGAGGGAGTTGTAAGAACGCTGGTTTGTATTCTGTTAATAAAGTTTGACTGACTGACTTATCTGACTGTTTTATTGACATTCCCTTTAGCACAGCGCCATCTAGTGGATGCGCCTTATAATGCGGTGCGCCCTATATATGAAAACAGTTTTAAAATAGGCCATTAATTGAAGGTGTGCCTTATAATCCGATGCGCCTTATAGTGCGGAAAATACGGTAATCGGATAAATCAATTATAAATGATTATTGAAATAATCGTCAACTAATTTAGTAATCAAATAATCGCCAGCTGGGATATTTAACTCTGACACTGCCATGTTCTGTGAGAGAAGGTTTTAGCCTACACAGAGCAGTAAACAGTTAAAAAAGTACATTTTGTGTTTTTAATTAAAAATATCATAAATGTATTACAGATGATATTTGATGTGTATATGCTTTATATAACCATCTTCAAGAAGTTTGTAGCTTTGATTTAATTTTATAAAAATTAAGTGATTTTTGGTAGCATTATCACCAATTTTTAACAAAAATTATAAAACATCTCAAGTTTTTAACCATTTTACTCACGCTTCTCTATCCGATTATTAATCAACTAATCAAAAAAGTAACTGACAGATTAATCGATTATCAAAATAATCGTTAGTAGCAGCCCTAATCTGAACAGTAAATTATGAATTATCTGTCAGACAAACACTTCATTATGAGATTCTCCTCCTCCTCCGCTGGTTTTCCCTTCAGAGGAGTCCAGGGCAAGGTTTTCAGAATGGGCCCTAAAGGAATTAATCACATTCAGGAAGACCATACATCACATGTCAATGTTTTAAGTCACAAAAAGTGCACTGTAGTTTTTAAAGTCGACTAAAACTTTCCTTTAAAACATTCAAACCATGTCAGAGCCACAGAAAATTAGATGTTTATTTTTGTTCCACTAAACGTTGTAAGCCTTAAGTCAAAATTGTGAGGGAATTATGCATATCATCCATTTTTTATCATAGGAAAAGCTTATTTTTAAATCATGCGTGCTGAGTACTGCCCAGACTGAACATAACCCACTGATATAGGAGCTCAGTGGGGCCCCTCACTTTTCCCTTCATTTGTTTTTTAAAGTGTTTATATGGTGTATTATTGATCTTCATCCAAGTAAGACGTCACTCTGTTTGCATTGCATTAACCCATGTCCTAGGTCACAGAAACATGATTTTCTGATTGTCTGAAGGCAGATCACATGGCCATTTGCACAGAAACACTGGCCTGCAGCGCCGTAGCTTTGCCCTAAAGAAGTGATGTCAAAACAAATGTTAAACTTTAGCCCCTTTTCCCCTAAAAACACAAAACCATTTCTGCTCCACTGAACTCTTTCCCCCATAATGTGAGTCAAATGTAAAAGGACACTGAAACAAACATAACCTCAGATATTTAACCAGAAAATCCACTTTGTTTTTCCGTTCGACCCTCGTCTCTCTCCGACTGTGCTGTTTATTCAGATTCAGCACTGAGGCCTAAAGGACAGGAACCCCAGCGGCAGCCATTTTGATAAAAAACAGCCCACAGACCGAGAGAGACGCTCAGAGGAAGGACAGGCAAAGACGAACACATCAGAGTTTGGTTCTGAGGAAGAGGAGAGCAGTCTGAACCGAAGCAGTCGAGCGTGGAGGGGAAGCAGGACGAGAGCTGGATTTGATGATGGATTCTAAATTCTCAGAGATGTGTTCAGAGTCTGGGGATTCGGCGTTTGAACCTTGTATGCACTCGGGTAAAGTACTGTAACGAATATTTCATTACATTTGCATCCAGAAACTACAAAGTATGTGAACACAACTCCGTTAAGAATGAACATAGTTAGGTTTTCAGTATGAGTTGGTGGCTCTCACGTCGTAACAAGAAGGTCCTGGGACTGTGTGGGGACTTTCTGTGTGGAGTTTGCATGTTCTTCCTGTGTCTGTGTTTCCTCCAGGTGCTCTGGTTTCCTCAGAACATGCACAGTAAGCTAATCCTAGCTCAGATCTGGTCCACTGCTCCTGACAGGTTTAACCCCAGAGACACTGAAGGATGGGTTAAATGTAGAGGACACATTTCCCTGCGGGGACAGTGAAGTCTACCTTAACCTTAGACTAAATTGTTTCCTTACCATCTCTGGGCTTAAACCTGTCAGGAGCAGTGGACCAGATCTGAGCCAGGATCCTGCTCAGGACCCAGCTGGAGGATTATTGTCCATGTTTTAGGTTCATGAGGGAAACCGGAGTGAACGGAGAACATGCAGACTCCACAGAGTCAAGGAATCAAACCTGGGACTTTTTTGCTGTGAGATGATGCTAACCACTCTCTTGCTGTTGCACATAACGAGTCTCTGCACAGTATTTAAACGTAGCCAAAAGCAAAGAAGACGACGCCTGTGTAATGCAGTGAATTATGGGACTGTTGCTGCGCTTTAAAGTCTCTGTGTTCCCCAAACGTCCTCCTCTGTCTCCATGTTCTAACGTTGTTCCTCATCAGAAACAGACCTGGAGCTGGGTTCTGTTTGAGTAATCCTGTTTCCCTGGCGCCACCACGAAGCCCCGCCCACTCCAGGAAACACTGACCAATCAACAACAAGGCCTCTACATCCAGTCTGCTCCTTTTCCTCACAGACATTTTTACTTTGGGAGGAAAAGACAAACTGTTTAGGGAAGAGAAGTTCCTTTTATTCTTTAAATTATGTTCAAAAGCTCTGCCCTCTGTTGTTGTCTTCTCCTGTTTCTTAAGAGTTCTTATTAAAAACGTTCTCTTTTAGTCACAAAATGCTTTTAAAGGCTGTAAAACGCTGCTGTTCCAGAGGAGACCAGGACTGGGTTAAAATTAGGAATAAAAGCAGAAAATAAAGCTTTTAATCAGAAAAAGTTAGGACTAAACTTCTGAGCTACAGCAGAACGTAAGCAAATGTTTGAAAAGCTGTCGAGTGATGTCTATTTGAAATTTATCCTGGCTTGGCCCTGGCAGCAAACACCAACACAGTTTATGTTCCATCCCTCTCAGACAGAAAGTACAGAGCTGTGGATTTTGGTGTAGAGCTCTGCAGTAACGGTTATTAACTGCAGCAAAGAAAAGCCACTTTATATCCACATTTCGCTTAAATCCATGAGCCTTCTTCAGGTTTTTAGCACCTTCCCCGTTTCCTTCTCCTTTCAGAGCCTCGCCATAAACTTCCGTCTGCTCCAGCTCAGGTTTAAAGCCGAACCTCCGCGCTTTGTTTACCTCCGGCCCGTTTTATATCTGTCTTTACTGCTCCTCTCACCGAATCTGTTTCTGAAGCTTTACAACTCCATTTCCTCTGCTCTCCTTATCACACTTCAGGAATAAAAAAGAAAAATAGAAATAAAACTTTTCCATCTTCCTCAGGTAAAGCCTTAAATGAACCGGCTTTCTCAAACTTTAAAAGATCTGCTTTTTTGGGGTTTTTTTTGCAAAAGAGACGTCCGTTTTGTGACGTTGTACAAAGGTAGTTTTGCAGAAGAAGGAAACAGTTGGAGGCGACGTGTTTGACCTTTCTGCACCGAGGTTTTTCACAACACTCGCACTTTTGGTCTGGGGCAAAAACGAGCACCGGTTTGTGACTTTGTTTACTCCCGTCTGCTTCTCCAAACCGGGCACGGACACAACTCAGGTTCAGGACAGCGCTGTGCAGCCTTAGACCGGTTTTTAGGAACCATTATGAACAAAGAAAGGCATCAATGAACAAAAATACACAAAATTACAACAAAGAAGAAAGATCCAGACTCTAGTTCAGGGGTAAATGCTGAGTTCTTTTAGTGGGAAGTTAGTATCTGCAAGAGAAGCTGAACTTACCCTAACATTTCATTAAATAAATGACATATTAAAGGCGCTATAAACAGTATATATTTTTATATTTCACAAAAATGACCCACATGTCCCAGATGTGAGGTAAATGTTTAAATCAAATATTAGTTTTACTGATAACAATGGTACAGCTGAGTTATTAACAATAAAAAATATGTTTTACATAACGGCCAAGTTGTTTTTGTTTTGGTTCTAAAATCATCGCCGATCGTCCAATCAGAAAAGAGACCACTGTTTTGATTTAACGTTTGTGTCCTGAGTCAAAGACGCTCACCTTCTAACAGACACTCGCAGACGCTAACTGGCTAACAGTAAATAAACAAAAACTCCACATATTGCTCTACCTCTGTGGTAATGTTTGTGTATTTATGCTAAGTGTTTATAAAATAATCATGATATGAAAGTAATTTTGATCGGGAAATGCACAGGGAACGCTCAGGTCACACTCGGGCGACGTTCTTTCAGTGATCTTAGTGTTTTTGTAGCTAACTTTGTCCGTCTTATTATTTTCTGATTAACGTTAGCTTAGCCCACAATCTTATTTTGAAAGACGGAAACAAGGAACTGGATGTGAAGATTTGTGAACGTAAATATCCCAGCCTTAAATTAGAGCCGAAAAATCCAACAAATAAGACTGAAAACACCAGAAACCTGAGCGTGACCGACTCAGGGCCATAGCACTGCTGAGCTTAAACCTCGGACGATAGCGCTATTTCCTACAGCTGCAATAAAATATTTGTAAAAGAAACTCTCCAACCAATATATCGTTATAAACGTAAGAAAATGTACTTTTATTTTATACAATTTGCATTAATGAAGATAATAAATGACCGACTTTATGACTTGTTGAAGATAAACTCAGGACACACAAACGTTACGCTGCAGTACCATTTCAAAACAGTATGAGCGCTGCTGCTTACAGGAGCTTTAAATAACGTTAAAAGTGCACTAGAATGCTTTTAATTTTGTGGGTTTGTGGTTCATTCGTCAGCTTTACTCTGGATTACTGTCGCCGACCTTCAATGGATCTCTGTGGGAGAAAAACAAGCTTTTTTTTTTTTTTTTTCATTACAAAAAAGAAAGACGCTGATTGGATAAATGAGACAAAGATGTTCCGCCCCGGGACGATCTGCGTCTCTGGAAGTGAATGAAGCCATGGACGCTGCTGATCGATGGTGGAGTGACTGAAGCTGAGCTGAAGGAGCCGCCCGGAGTAAAACAAACTGCTTCACTTCACTTTCACCGTTTGTCCAGGTTACACTCTAAATAAACAAGGCTTAAGCACGGTTTTGTTTGTTTGTTTTAATATCGTCGTTGTAAGGCAGCGGTTCCCAAAGTGGGGTCCGGGGATTTTGAAATGCACTGTAAAAAACAATGCTGCAAAAAAGGCATCCCTCCCTTGAGTTTTGGTGATCAACTCAAAATCTCAAGTTTTCAACAACTAATATTTTTTTACTCACCAAATTTAACATCTAAAAACTTGAAATTTTAAGTTTTCCTCACTATCTTTATTTTTTCCAGCTCATCTTACAGCAACTGACTCCACTGTTCAGAAAAAGTATTATTGATAATAATAAAAACTAAATATACTACATTTAACAAAAGAATCACTTTTTCTGAACTCTGTAAGTTGGCTGTAAGATGAGTAAAAAAATAATGATAGAGAGAAAAACTTAAACATTTGAAAAGTTTTTAGACGTATGAACATCAAATTAAGTGAAAGTGTGGAAAACTTGAGATTTTGAGTTGGCCCCAAAAATCTTGAGGGATCCTTTGCCTTGAGTTATTGAGTTTTTGCAGCGTTTTATTTATTTTTTTGTTTAAAAATCTAACTTTAAAACCCTTTTTAGCCAATAGTCAGTGTCTTTTGTAATGTTTTTGTAGAAATATATGGAGAAAAACATGAAAATAAAATGTGGGATGGAGGGAAGTTGTATTGTTGGGGTCTGTGTAGGATTTTGGTAAATTTAAGGCGGGCCGTGATGCTCCTGACTTTGGGAATGGCTGCTGTAGGGAAACCAGCCCTGGGTTAAATGTCTCCTGTGTTAGCGAGCGGCAGAAATCCTCATGAACAGCTCTGAAATAAGACGTGCAGCTGTAGATGATAAATGTTTGGAGTTTTCTGGAGCTTCTGTCCACAACCCAGTGTGATGTGAATAAAGCAGGGGGGCCCAAACTATGGCCCCGGGTTCAAAAGCGGCCCACAGACCATTTTTTATTGGCCCTCAGGAATCATTCTCACCATCGCCACATAAACACAGGCGGAACTTCTTAGCCTGAGGTGAAAGCTTCATATTTGAGAAGGTGGACCTGACATGAAGGAGGCCTCTGTCCCAGGACGTCTGCTGGACACTGAGCTCCGTCTGGGGACCCGCCGGAGCCCCCTGACCTTCCTCTGGGGTCTTGTTTCACCCTCCCTTCTTGTTTTTGGACTTGTATTTGGTTTTTCTCTGTTGCTTTTTTTCAAACCATTATTTTATTAAACTTCACATTAGCAGTCCTGCCTTTTTGGGTCCTTTTTTTCCGCCTTGTGTCCTGTAAATCATGACACTCTGGGCTCGAGGAGGAGACTGTGTGACCTTGTCCTGGAGCAGCCCAGGCCCAGGGGCCACGGCTCCACCGGGGAACCACTACAAGATACACAACTTCCTCAAACTGAACTGTGACAAATCAGACATAATCATCATCGGTCCCAAAACTATCACCAAATCCACCCAAAAGTTCACCCTGACCATAGACAACACAACCCTCACTCGGAACCTTGGCATTCACTTTGACTCCACCCTGTCCTTTGAACAGCACATCAATCAAATAACCCGGACTGCATTTTTTCACCTAAAAAACATAGCACGACTCCGCCCATCTCTGTCCTTTTCTGCTGCTGAAACCCTAACACATGCCTTCATCACGTCAAGACTCGACTACTGCAACAGCCTCCTCTTTGGTACCCCCTCCAAAACTCTACAAAAACTCCAATACATTCAAAACTCTGCTGCCCACCTTCTCACCCGCACCCGCTCCCGTGACCACATCACCCCTGTCCTCCAAAATCTCCACTGGCTCCCTATCTCTCAACGCATCCAATTCAAAATCCTCCTCATCACATTCAAAGCCCTCCATAACCTGGCCCCCTCCTCACCTCTCTGACCTGCTCCACCGCCACGCCCCGTCCCGCCCCCTCCTTCCCTCCCCTGCAGGACCAAGCTCTGAACCTGGGGAGACAGAGCCTTCTCCGTCGCTGCCCCCACCCTCTGGAATTCACTCCCACAACCCATCCGTGACTGCACCGACCTCCCCACCTTCAAAAACCATCTCAAGACCCACCTTTTTAGAACTGCTTTTAAAGTTTAAAGTTTAATATTTGTTTGCTTGTTTTGTTGTTTGTTTCTCTTGTTTTTACCCTTGTACAGCGTCTTTGAGTGTCATGAAAAGCGCTTTTATAAATAAAATGTATTATTATTATTATTAAGAGAAACCTGTAGACCAAAAAACACTATTTATAAACTAAGAGAAGATAAGTGGGGTTACATAAGTTTTACTTCAACCTACTCCTTTTCAAACACGATATGTTTTATTTGTTTGTATATAACCAAGTTCAAAATAAAAATTAATCAATTAAACCTGGTTTGATTCATGCTGCAGTCTGTGTAGAGCCAACGGCAAAGGCACATCATCTGCCTCCTCAGATGCCCTTCCCCTGACACAATCCCTCTTCGTTTATCCGGGCTTGGGACTGGTTACTCATAACTCAGCCTGTAGTCAGCTTTGCAGAGATATTATGCCGTTTTTCTGACTCTATCTCTCCTCATTTCCCCCTGAGCTGTCACTCACTGCAGTCACACTGAGCTTGTTTTGTTTTTGTTGCATTTCTTCCTCCGTGAATCCGTCCTGAAGCCTAACGAGTCGCATCCAATGAGGCGTTTCTGTCTTTAAATAAGTGAGAGACGGATCGGCTGGAGACAGTTTAATCTGAGTTTTAGACCCAGCGGAGGATGAACAGGTTTTTTTTTCCCTTCCTGTCGCAATTAAAACACGATTTAGGAGAAAGAGAGAGGAGCCAAGTCCGGAGTCTGGAGCCGAGGAGAGGGCAGGAGAGGAGTGATTAGTGAGATGAGTGTTAATGGTCAGCGGAGGGAGGGGAAGGTCAGGGAACGGCTGGAGAACAGGGTCAGCTGAGGACGGGCTGAGTAATAAATGTGGATTTGGGCTCTAACGGGTAGAGGACTGTGGTTTGACCTGCTCTAACACAGACTTAGAGGAGTCAGACTCGCTCGCTGATAGCCGGGCAAAGGCTTTTCTAAAGCAGGACGGTCTGGTTCCTCACTCAGAGGAACTGCAGCTCTGCGTCTCACAGAAGCAGAAGATCATCTCCTCTCAGAAATAACCAAGATGGCTGTGGTTTATACAGAGCTAATGTAAGAACTTCTCTCTGATTAACGGCATTTAGGTCTTTCCTTGGTCTCCTGTTGGTTCTGTCCTCTGTGGGATTTTTGTCTTCGTCCAATCACACAAACCTTTTTATTTTTTTTTACAAGACTAAACCAAGACTAAAACCAGGGCTAAATCAGGTCTAAACTAGTACTGAGCCATGGAAAAACCAAGGACTTAACCAGAACTAAACCATTCAGTCCTGGTTTCAGTCCAGATGTAGTCAGGCTTAAGATTTAGACCCATTTTATCCAGATAAAGATAGAAAGCCAAATATTTCTTCTGGTGAAACCTAAACTAAACCAGACTAACTTAACTCCAGCTCTCGCCTCGTCCTCTTAACTCCTCTCTTTTCTAATCTCTCCGAGTCTGAGCATCGCTCCTGTTCCTCCTGAGGCTGTGTGCCGTTTAACTCATTAAATATGAATTACACAATCTCCATAAAACATGAAACTCCTGCTGCGAGGCGTCGGTCCTGCTCCACGCTGCAGCGGTTTGTCACTGAAACAGGTTTTACAGGACACGCTGATCTTCTATCAGCTCCTGTTCTGCAGAAAAGCTTCAACTATTCATGAAGACGAGGAAATCCAGACTCGCAGATGAAATATGACAATAACCGCTGCATCAGAACGAGTCGCTGTAAAAGAAGGGTGTGGCTTAATCCTGGTTTAGTTCTAGTTTAGTCCTGGTTTAGTCCTGGTTTCTGGCCTCTCCCTGTATTCTCCAGAGTCTGTCTTCATGTCTTCATCAGCTCGTGTCGTCCCTGTGGGTGCGCTTGATTCGTTCACCTCCAGCAGGTGCAGACAAACGCACCCACAGCTCCGGAGCAGAGTCGGATCAGGACGCACCGCTGAGGAAATCACACACACCTTTTTATTTCTGCAGACTGTGTGGAAGATGAGTCTGAAGATAACTGAGAAGAACAAAGAATAAGGATTTGAATGGGTTTGAAATGGGACTAAACCAGGACTAAACCAGGACTAATCTCGGGACTGAACCACATTTTGTTTCTGTTGTTTTTTCATCTGAATCGTTCTCAGATTTCCCGTTGTGTAAACCCAGAACCTCGCAGCGGTCTCCTTCCCTCAGAGTTTATCGACAAAGCCGTTTCCCGCCGAGAGTCACATCGACAAACTTTTTATTTTTCTCCAGGCTTTTACTTCTGAAGAGAAATGTTTATTTTTCCAATAAAATGCTCCAACAGAGACGTGTTCTTTTAATTTGAACTAATGCGACAACAGAATAACGCTCAGTATTTCAAACATCGAACAGAGCCGGTGGACGGAGGAAAAAGTCTGCTCCAAACTTTTCATACAAAGAATCAGACCTCGTCCCAGCTTCAGAGGACGAACCTGAGCCTAAACCTGGCCCACATCTAAACCAAGACATACATGAAGAAAAGAACTGAAAAAATGCATTAATAACCAGGAAAATACAGGGAATAAAGCGGATTTAAACCTGGACTAAACCAGGTCTAAACCAGGACTAACCAGGACTAAACCAGGTCTAACCAGACTTTAACTGTAAAAGACTCCCACGTACCACCAGTGGGACCTGTACCACAGTTTGAGAACCGTGAGAACATCTGCTTTTTGTGCTCAGTTTGTCCTTTTTGGTTTAATTACTGTGAACTAAACTAGTCCTTAAGTGTCCTCTGTCCTCTCTGTCCTCTGTCTTCTCCGTCCTCTCTGTCCTCTGTCTTCTCCGTCCTCTCCGTCCTCTCGGTCCTCTCTCTCCTCTCTGTCCTCTCTCTCCTCTCTGTCCTCTCATCCTCTGTCCTCTCTCTCTCCTCTCCGTCCTCTGTCCTCTCTGTCCTCTGTCCTCTCTCTCCTCTCTGTCCTCTGTCCCCTGTCCTCTGTGCAGTTGGAGCAGATGAGACTTGGTCTGTCTCTGAACCCACAACTGTCCGACTCAATGAACAGCTCCACCAACAAAACTACATTTCCCAGCATGCATCCCACTGCTACCTCTGCTTCTGCCAAACCAACAACAACCTGATGTTTGAGGACAATGCTGTCTCGTGTCTGCTTAGGTCAGGTCCAAATGTAAAAGGATGTGTTTATGTTTTGTTTGTGTGTTTGTCTTCCCGTGCAGCTCTGGGACAAACGCCAACCAAAGCAGCTTCACAGCGTTTTTGTCTAAGTTTGCTTCTGTCTCTGGACCAAAAATGGCACTTTACAAGTCTGAGCGCGCCGACCCAGTGTCACAGAAGTCTCACGACAAAGAGGCACATCACCGTTAGAGCCAAAGAACGAGCTACAGATGGATTTCTGTCTTGGTTTTGGTCACAGCAGAACAAACTCTGTACAGATACAAGGAGGAGAAAACGAAAGTAAAGCTGAGTGAGGGTCACACAGGACTGGACTTATGAGTATAGTGCTGTACTCTGAACTGTAGGGGGAGCTCTACAGAGGAGCATGAGCCAAAAACAGCAAAGAAACAAGAAAAGTGACTGAGTTCTCGTGCGTGAACCTTTAATGCAGCTGCTAATGTGCTAACTTGCCATTAAAGTTATTACATTATTGGCCTAGCATTAAAAACTCCTTTGAAAATGTAATAACTTTAGTTGCAACAAAAAGTTAAAAAAGCTGTCATCTGGATTGGATTTTTCAAGTTGAAGATGTTTCACCTCTCATCCAAGAGGCTTTCTCAATTCTTTCCAATTTCTCAGAATTGAGAAAGCCTCTTGGATGAGAGGTAAAACATCTTCAACTTGAAAAATCCAATCCAGATGACAGCTTTTTAAACTTTTTGTTGAGATGCAATTACCCTGAGAGTCTTCACAGACACGTAATAACTTTAGCTTATAAAGTAATAATACAGCAACAGGACTGCATTTCTTGGGAAAAAAAAAATCAATTTATTATTTTGTATTTTTGGACAGTTTTGTGCAGTTTGTTCATCAGAAACAGGTTTAGTCGATGGAGTTAATTATGATTGTGAGAGCCAGTTCTGAGAAATTTATTTTTTTGTACAAAATGTTTTATATAGAATGTTATTTGTATGCACATGACAAATAAACTTAAACTTGAACTTAAACTTATTATTTTGCTTAGGTTTTCTGTGAAGACAAACCTAAGCAAAAGCATGTTTTTAGAGTCTTAGATGTTTTAAATGTTGCATAGTCAGCGTTGTTGGCTCAGAAATGTTATTACATTAGGGGCAAGTCAGTACATTATGGAGTTTATTATTATTACGTTTGAATTTGCCAAAACGATTACATTTTTGGCCCTGAAGTGACTCACAGGAGCAGAGGAAGACCTGAGCCTGGTGCCCTAAAGTCTGGACACATCTGGACACATCTGTCAGTCCTCACTCCAGAATACTCCTCTTCTCATTTCTCCTCAGTTAGAATACGACCCTCAGGTTTAGCTTCTCCTTAAACACTCATTCAGTACAAAACCTGACTTTTTTTCCCATCAGCACTCTCTGTCATGACTGGAACGATTGGATCTGTTGCATTTCAGTGAAGTAAAAGTCAAATTAAATCACTGTAAACGGTCAGAGGTCTCTGATTTAGGAGGAGCACATAAATAAAGACATATATAAGAAACATATGAGCAAGAAAAGTCTGATTTGGGCCACTTGCCTGCAGTTAAAACGTATGGCCATTCATTCACTATAAGGACATTTAGATTCTCCAGTTCTGGTTTTGGCTGTTAACATTAAACCCAACACTTAAAGACTAAATTGGCATTAAACCAGGAGCAGGTCTAGCTTTAATGAATGTGTAAGAAGCACATGACCGAACCTTCCTTTCATTAATCCAAGTCCTTCCCTTCAGATCGGTTTAGTACGAGGCCGATATCTGAAACACAATTAGCCGTAAAGACTCTGTTTGAGAACGATTCCCAATAAAAAAATCAGTACGATCGTTGCTTTATGCCAGCCCCTCCTCTGTAATCGACTCCGGCTCAGTTTTAGACCAGGTTCTACTGCAATTACACCGCACCCAATAGATTTAGGGTCGATAGAGGAGGCAGCCTTTTTACTGAAACAGAGAGGAGACTGATTCTTTTGAAGGACAAAATGGTAGTGATGTTTTATGAAGAAATGTTTAATTTAAAGGTCCTATGTTTTGCTTTCCTCAGTCTTTCTGAAACTGTGTTGTTATTTCAGGTTTTATAACTGAAAAGAATGTATTTGTGGAAAAGCTCCTGGACAAATGAGGCTTGAATGTGGCGCTGCCAGTGACTTTGTTCAGTTTAGCCCCCAAAAGAGTTTTGGCCTTGTTTGAGGTCATGCTTCCAGCGGAGAGAGTGAACAAAAAGGTGAGGTCTGAAAACAGGACGTCCCGCTGACTTTAAAAATCACAGAGATCCACAGAGAACAGGCCACACAGATCCAGAACATACAGGTCAGAGTTTACAAGAACAAAGTGAGAAATATACAGAGGAGAGGAGAGAGGAGGGGAGGGAGGAGAGAGGAGGAGAGAGGAGAGGAGGGAGGAGAGAGGAGAGAGGAGGAGGAGAGGAGAGAGGAGAGGAGAGAGGAGAGAGGAGGAGAGAGGAGGGGAGGGAGGAGAGAGGAGGAGAGGAGAGAGGAGAACATACAGGTCAGAGTTTACAAGAACAAAGTGAGAAATATACAGAGGAGAGGAGAGGAGGGAGGAGAGAGGAGAGAGGAGGAGGAGAGGAGAGAGGAGGGAGGAGAGAGGAGAGAGGAGGAGGAGAGGAGAGAGGAGAGGAGGAGAGAGGAGAGAGGAGAGGAGAGAGAGAGGAGAACATACAGGTCAGAGTTTACAAGAACAAAGTGAGAAATATACAGAGGAGAGGAGAGGAGGGAGGAGAGAGGAGGAGAGGAGGAGGAGAGGAGAGAGGAGGAGAGGAGAGAGGAGGAGAGGAGGAGGAGAGGAGAGAGGAGAGAGGAGGAGGAGAGGAGAGAGGAGAGGAGGAGAGGAGAAGAGGGAGGAGGAGAGAGGAGGGAGGAGAGGAGAACATACAGGTCAGAGTTTACAAGAACAAAGTGAGAAATATACAGAGGAGAGGAGAGGAGGGAGGAGAGAGGAGGAGAGGAGGAGGAGAGGAGAGAGGAGGAGAGGAGAGAGGAGAACATACAGGTCAGAGTTTACAAGAACAAAGTGAGAAATATACAGAGGAGAGGAGAGGAGGGAGGAGAGAGGAGGAGAGAGGAGGAGAGGAGAGAGGAGGAGAGGAGAGAGAGAGGAGAACATACAGGTCAGAGTTGACAAGAACAAAGTGAGAAATATACAGAGGAGAGGAGAGGAGGGAGGAGAGAGGAGGAGAGGAGGAGGAGAGGAGAGAGGAGGAGAGGAGAGAGGAGAACATACAGGTCAGAGTTTACAAGAACAAAGTGAGAAATATACAGAGAAGAGGAGAGGAGGGAGGAGAGAGGAGGAGAGGAGGAGGAGAGGAGAGAGGAGGAGAGGAGAGAGGAGAACATACAGGTCAGAGTTTACAAGAACAAAGTGAGAAATATACAGAGGAGAGGAGAGAGGAGGGAGGAGAGGAGAGAGAGGAGGAGAGAGGAGGGAGGAGAGGAGGGAGGAGGAGGAGAGGAGAGGAGAGGAGAGAGGAGAACATACAGGTCAGAGTTTACAAGAACAAAGTGAGAAATATACAGAGGAGAGGAGAGGAGGGAGGAGAGAGGAGGAGAGAGGAGGAGAGGAGAGAGAGAGGAGAACATACAGGTCAGAGTTGACAAGAACAAAGTGAGAAATATACAGAGGAGAGGAGAGAGGAGGGAGGAGAGAGGAGAGAGGAGAGAGGAGGAGGAGAGGAGAGGAGAGGAGAGAGGAGAGAGGAGGAGAGGAGGAGGAGAGGAGAGAGGAGGAGGAGAGGAGAGGAGAGGAGAGGAGAGAGGAGAGAGGAGGAGAGGAGGAGGAGAGGAGAGAGGAGGAGAGGAGAGAGAGAGGAGAACATACAGGTCAGAGTTTACAAGAACAAACTGAGAAATATACAGAGGAGAGGAGAGAGGAGGGAGGAGAGAGGAGAGAGGAGGAGGAGAGGAGAGGAGAGGAGAGAGGAGAGGAGAGAGGAGAGAGAGAGGAGAACATACAGGTCAGAGTTTACAAGAACAAAGTGAGAAATATACAGAGGAGAGGAGAGAGGAGAGGAGAGAGGAGGAGAGAGGAGGAGAGGAGAGGAGAGAGGAGGAGAGGAGAGGAGAGAGGAGGGAGGAGAGGAGAGAGGAGAGAGGAGAGGAGGAGAGAGGAGGGAGGAGAGGAGAGAGGAGGGAGGAGAGAGGAGGAGGAGAGAGGAGAGGAGGAGAGAGGAGGGAGGAGAGGAGAGAGGAGGGAGGAGAGAGGAGAGAGGAGGAGAGAGGAGGAGAGGAAGGAGGAGAGAGGAGAGGAGGGAGGAGAGAGGAGAGAGGAGGAGAGAGGAGGGAGGAGGAGAGAGGAGGGAGGAGGAGAGAGGAGGGAGGAGAGAGGAGAGAGGAGAGAGGAGGAGAGGAGAGAGAGAGGAGAGAGGAGGGAGGAGAGGAGAGAGGAGGAGGAGAGAGGAGAGAGGAGAGAGGAGGGAGGAGGGAGGAGAGAGGAGAGAGGAGAGGAGAGAGAGGAGAGAGGAGGGAGGAGAGGAGAGAGGAGAGGAGAGAGAGGAGAGGAGGAGGAGAGGAGAGAAGAGGAGAGGAGAGAGAGGAGAGAGGAGAGAGGAGGGAGGAGAGGAGAGAGGAGGAGAGGAGGAGAGAGGAGGAGAGGAGGAGGAGAGAGGAGAGGAGGAGAGGAGGAGAGAGAGGAGAGGAGAGAGAGGAGAGAGGAGAGAGGAGGGAGGAGAGGAGAGAGGAGGAGAGGAGGAGGAGAGGAGAGAGGAGGGAGGAGAGGAGAGAGGAGGAGAGGAGGAGGAGAGGAGAGAAGAGGAGAGAGGAGGGAGGAGAGGAGAGAGGAGAGGAGGAGAGGAGAGATGAGAGGAGGAGGAGAGAGGAGAGAGGAGGAGAGGAGGAGAGAGGAGGAGAGGAGGAGGAGAGAGGAGAGGAGGAGAGGAGGAGAGAGGAGGGGGGAGAGGAGAGAGGAGAGGAGGAGGAGAGAAGAGAGAGGAGGAGAGGAGGAGAGAGGAGGAGAGGAGGAGGAGAGAGGAGAGGAGGAGAGGAGGAGAGAGGAGGGGGGAGAGGAGAGGAGGAGAGGAGGAGGAGAGAGGAGAGGAGGAGAGGAGGAGAGAGAGGAGAGGAGAGAGAGGAGAGAGGAGAGAGGAGGGAGGAGAGGAGAGAGGAGGGAGGAGAGGAGGAGAGAGGAGGAGAGGAGGAGGAGAGAGGAGAGGAGGAGAGAGAGGAGAGGAGAGAGAGGAGAGAGGAGAGAGGAGGGAGGAGAGGAGAGAGGAGGAGAGGAGGAGGAGAGGAGAGGAGAGAGGAGGGAGGAGAGGAGAGAGGAGAGGAGGAGAGGAGGAGAGATGAGAGGAGGAGGAGAGAGGAGAGAGGAGGAGAGGAGGAGAGAGGAGGAGAGGAGGAGGAGAGAGGAGAGGAGGAGAGGAGGAGGAGAGAGGAGAGGAGGAGAGGAGGAGAGAGGAGGAGAGGAGGAAGAGAGAGGAGAGGAGGAGAGGAGGAGGAGAGGAGAGAAGAGGAGAGAGGAGGGAGGAGAGGAGAGAGGAGAGGAGGAGAGATGAGAGGAGGAGGAGAGAGGAGAGAGGAGGAGAGGAGGAGAGAGGAGGAGAGGAGGAGGAGAGAGGAGAGGAGGAGAGGAGGAGAGAGAGGAGAGGAGAGAGAGGAGAGAGGAGAGAGGAGGGAGGAGAGGAGGAGGAGAGAAGAGGAGAGAGGAGAGAGGAGAGGAGGAGGAGAGGAGGAGAGAGGAGAGAGAGGAGAGGAGAGAGGAGAGAGGAGGAGAGAGGAGGAGAGGAGGCAGGAGAGGAGAGAGGAGGGAGGAGAGAGGAGGAGGAGAGAGGAGAGGAGGAGAGAGGAGGGAGGAGAGGAGAGAGGAGGGAGGAGAGAGGAGAGAGGAGGAGAGAGGAGGAGAGGAGGGAGGAGAGAGGAGAGAGGAGGAGAGAGGAGGGAGGAGGAGAGAGGAGGGAGGAGAGAGGAGAGAGGAGAGAGGAGGAGAGGAGAGAGAGAGGAGAGAGGAGGGAGGAGAGCAGAGAGGAGGAGGAGAGAGGAGAGAGGAGAGGAGAGAGAGGAGAGGAGAGAGGAGGGAGGAGAGGAGAGGAGAGAGGAGAGGAGAGAGAGGAGAGGAGGAGGAGAGGAGAGAAGAGGAGAGGAGAGAGAGGAGAGAGGAGAGAGGAGGGAGGAGAGGAGAGAGGAGAGAGGAGAGGAGGAGAGGAGGGAGGAGAGAGAGGAGAGGAGAGAGAGGAGAGAGGAGGGAGGAGAGGAGAGAAGAGGAGAGAGGAGAGAGGAGAGAGGAGGGAGGAGAGAGGAGAGAGAGGAGAGGAGAGAGGAGGGAGGAGAGGAGAGGAGGAGGAGAGGAGAGAAGAGGAGAGGAGAGAGAGGAGAGAGGAGGGAGGAGAGGAGAGAGGAGAGGAGAGAGAGGAGAGGAGGAGGAGAGGAGAGAAGAGGAGAGGAGAGAGAGGAGAGAGGAGAGAGGAGGGAGGAGAGGAGAGAGGAGAGAGGAGAGGAGGAGAGGAGGGAGGAGAGAGAGGAGAGGAGAGAGAGGAGAGAGGAGGGAGGAGAGGAGAGAAGAGGAGGGAGGAGAGAGGAGAGAGAGGAGAGGAGAGAGAGGAGAGGAGAGAGGAGGGAGGAGAGGAGAGGAGAGAGGAGAGGAGAGAGAGGAGAGGAGGAGAGGAGAGAAGAGGAGAGGAGAGAGAGGAGAGAGGAGAGGAGGAGAGGAGGGAGGAGAGAGAGGAGAGGAGAGAGAGGAGAGAGGAGGGAGGAGAGGAGAGAAGAGGAGAGAGGAGAGAGGAGAGGAGAGAGGATCAGTATTATTATTATTATTATTCTGAAGCTACCTCTGTCACATGATGTAAAGTAAAGAGTGGCAGCAGATTCTTGTAGAGTTGGGATTCTTGTGTCAGAGAGAATCGTATCAACAGTGGTCTGGGCCGGAGCGAGCGAGGCTCAGGGCAGAGAGACAGACCTCTGCATAAACAGACGAGCGAGGCAGGGCAAGATCAAATTTATTTAGCCTATTACTGGTGGATTCAATTAATCACAATATATTTAAAGCATCACTGCTCTACTGGGGAATCCCTCAATTTTCCCACTAATCTGCATTAAAACCTTGTTAATTTTGTGAGTGGTCAAACATTTCTCCCAGAGCTTACATCTCCTCCTCACTCCACGTAATCGCTGTACACGTGCGTTTGTTTTGGTCGCACTGACCCATTACCCCCTGCAGAGTGGGCCGCTTCCTGGTTTTCAATCACATCTGCTCCTGAACCACAGCGTTCACTTCAGGACCAGAGTTTAATTACCCATTCACACCTTTCTCAGACTTTCCGAGCAAATGAACTAGAGTTTGATTAAAGGTGTGAATGCATCCTAAATGCGCCTCTGTGTTCACCTTGGCCTCGTTTCCTCAATCAATCAAGCTTTATTGTCACTTTGCTGTGCATACTCTGAAGTGCTGACGAAATGAGAAAACATATCCTTAGGGACAGCCCTGGTGAGCATTTTATATAAAACCAATATTAACATACTATTTCTATTCTATCAATATAAAATCCTACTCCACCTGCACCACATACCACCAAATATAACTCTATGTCTCTATTTAGGGTCCAAAAGCATCAAAGCTCTTAGACCTCTCGACCAAAATGAGCCTGGTTAATGGCGAGAAAAACAACACAGGGCTCTTCTCCTGAAGTATGAAATGTCTTACACAGAGCAAACTTTGCTCTTGTTCTTCCCACCGCATGAACAAGAAAATAATTCTGCAAAATTACCCAAAACATTGCCATTAAAACCATACCACAAAAAACAGCCTCAATCGCCGAGCATTAAAACATAACTCTGTTTCTTACCGTACTCGATGTCGTAGAACACGATGAACTTCTTCCAGCCGAGTTCGTCCACGAGGCTGAGCATGACCTGGTTGAGTCTGACGGGCGGCCGGGCATGCGAGCGTGTACCTCTGGCCCCCGGGACTGGGGTTAAACCTGCAGGCCGTCCGCGGAGAGCCGTCGCTGCTCCGCTGGATGAACAGGTGAGGGATGTGCATGGCGTCGGTCAGACTCTGGAGGGCGCTGGCGGACGCACAGCCAGTGGACGAGACCAGAGCCAAGATCCCCTGGTTCATTAACTCACAGGCTGAAAAAAAGAGGAGAGAGAAGGTCAGAACTACAACTACAGCGGCCTCAAAGGTCAGAACTACAACTACAGCAGCCTCAGAGGGTCAGAACTACAACTACAGCGGCCTCAGAGGGTCAGAACTACAACTACAGCAGCCTCAGAGGGTCAGAACTACAACTACAGCGGCCTCAGAGGGTCAGAACTACAACTACAGCGGCCTCAGAAGGTCAGAACTACAACTACAGCAGCCTCAGAGTCAGAACTACAACTACAGCGGCCTCAGAGGGTCAGAACTACAACTACAGCAGCCTCAGAGGGTCAGAACTACAACTACAGCAGCCTCAGAGGGTCAGAACTACAACTACAGCAGCCACAGAGGGTCAGAACTATAACTACAGCAGCCTCAGAGGGTCACAACTACAGCAGCCTCAGAGAGTCAGAACTACAACTACAGCATCCTCAGAGGGTCAGAACTACAACTACAGCAGTCTCAAAGGGTCAGAACTACAACTACAGCAGCCACAGAGGGTCAGAACTACAACTACAGCAGCCTCAGAGAGTCAGAACTACAACTACAGCAGCCTCAGAGGGTCAGAACTACACCTACAGCAGCCTCAGAGGGTCAGAACTAGAACTACAGCAGCCTCAGAGGGTCAGAACTACAATTACAGCAGCCTCAGAGGGTCAGAACTACAACTACAGCAGCCACAGAGGGTCAGAACTACAACTACAGCGGCCTCAGAGTCAGAACTACAACTACAGAAGCCTCAGAGGATCAGAACTACAACTACAGCGGCCTCAGAGTCAGAACTACAACTACAGCAGCCTCAGAGTCAGAACTACAACTACAGCAGCCTCAGAGGGTCAGAACTAGAACTACAGCAGCCTCAGAGGGTCAGAACTAGAACTACAGCAGCCTCAGAGGGTCAGAACTACAACTACAGCAGCCACAGAGGGTCAGAACTACAACTACAGCAGCCTCAGAGAGTCAGAACTACAACTACAGCAGCCTCAGAGGGTCAGAACTACACCTACAGCAGCCTCAGAGGGTCAGAACTAGAACTACAGCAGCCTCAGAGGGTCAGAACTACAATTACAGCAGCCTCAGAGGGTCAGAACTACAACTACAGCAGCCACAGAGGGTCAGAACTACAACTACAGCGGCCTCAGAGTCAGAACTACAACTACAGAAGCCTCAGAGGATCAGAACTACAACTACAGCGGCCTCAGAGTCAGAACTACAACTACAGCAGCCTCAGAGTCAGAACTACAACTACAGCAGCCACAGAGGGTCAGAACTACAACTACAGCGGCCTCAGAGTCAGAACTACAACTACAGAAGCCTCAGAGGATCAAAACTACAACTACAGCGGCCTCAGAGTCAGAACTACAACTACAGCGGCCTCAGAGGGTCAGAACTACAACTACAGCGGCCTCAGAGTCAGAACTACAACTACAGCGGCCTCAGAGGGTCAGAACTACAACTACAGTGGGCTCAGAGTCAGAACTACAACTACAGCAGCCTCACAGGGTCAGAACTACAACTACAGCAGCCTCAGAGGGTCAGAACTACAACTACAGCGGCCTCAGAGTCAGAACTACAACTACAGCAGCCTCACAGGGTCAGAACTACAACTACAGCAGCCACAGAGTCAGAACTACAACTACAGCGGCCTCAGAGGGTCAGAACTACAACTACAGCGGCCTCAGAGGGTCAGAACTACAACTACAACGGCCTCAGAGGGTCAGAACTACAACTACAGCGGCCTCAGAGGGTCAGAACTACAACTACAGCAGCCTCAGAGGGTCAGAACTACAACTACAGCGGCCACAGAGTCAGAACTACAACTACAGCGGCCTCAGAGTCAGAACTACAACTACAGCGGCCTCAGAGGGTCAGAACTACAACAACAGCGGCCTCAAAGGGTCAGAACTACAACTACAGCGGCCTCAGAGGGTCAGAACTACAACTACAGCGGCCTCAGAGGGTCAGAACTACAACTACAACGGCCTCAGAGGGTCAGAACTACAACTACAGCGGCCTCAGAGGGTCAGAACTACAACTACAGCAGCCTCAGAGGGTCAGAACTACAACTACAGCGGCCACAGAGTCAGAACTACAACTACAGCGGCCTCAGAGTCAGAACTACAACTACAGCGGCCTCAGAGGGTCAGAACTACAACAACAGCGGCCTCAAAGGGTCAGAACTACAACTACAGCGGCCTCAGAGGGTCAGAACTACAACTACAGCGGCCTCAGAGGGTCAGAACTACAACTACAGCGGCCTCAGAGGGTCAGAACTACAACTACAGCGGCCTCAGAGGGTCAGAACTACAACTACAGCAGCCTCAGAGGGTCAGAACTACAACTACAGCAGAATATTATTATTATATTATTTTTATTCTTATTTTATTTTTGCTAACATTATTTCAGATTTTGTTATATTTAATCAGCAGCTCTTATGCAGCTCTTGACCTGGACTTCTCGCTTTAATGAAGCTTTTAAATAAAAATATTTTTTATTTACAAAAAGCTGAATAGTTTCCATCTCAGAAATGTTATCATTATTAAAATCTTTTAATAATGGACCAGAGAAGTCCAGGTTATACTCACAAGCACACTTTGATCTGGTTTAGACCTGGTTTGGTTTTGGTTAGTCCTGGTTTAGTCCTGGTTTAGACCTGGTTTAGCTCTGGTTTAGACCTGGTTTAGATTTGGTTTAGTCCTGGTTTAGACCTGGTTTGGTTTTGGTTTAGTCCTGGTTTAGACCTGGTTTAGACCTGGTTTAGACCTGGTTTAGTCCTAGTTTAGACCTGGTTTAGCCCTGGTTTAGTCCTGGTTTAGTCCTGGTTTAGTCCTGGTTTAGACCTGGTTTAGATCTGGTTTAGCCCTGGTTTAGACCTGGTTTAGTCCTAGTTTAGACCTGGTTTAGTCCTGGTTTGGTTTTGGTTTAGTCCTGGTTTAGACCTGGTTTAGACCTGGTTTAGACCTGGTTTAGTCCTAGTTTAGACCTGGTTTAGTCCTGGTGTAGTCCTGGTTTAGTCCTGGTTTAGACCTGGTTTAGTCCTAGTTTAGACCTGGTTTAGACCTGGTTTAGACCTGGTTTAGTCCTGGTTTAGACCTGGTTTAGTCCTAGTTTAGACCTGGTTTAGTCCTGGTGTAGTCCTGGTTTAGTCCTGGTTTAGACCTGGTTTAGTCCTAGTTTAGACCTGGTTTAGACCTGGTTTAGACCTGGTTTAGTCCTGGTTTAGACCTGGTTTAGTCCTAGTTCAGACCTGATTCAGTCCTGGTTCAGCCCTGGTTCAACCCTGGTTTAGCCCTGGTTTAGTCCTGGTTTAGTCCTGGTTTAGCCCTGGTTTAGACCTGGTTTAGTCCTAGTTTAGACCTGGTTTAGTCCTGGTTTGGTTTTGGTTTAGTCCTGGTTTAGACCTGGTTTAGACCTGGTTTAGACCTGGTTTAGTCCTAGTTTAGACCTGGTTTAGTCCTGGTGTAGTCCTGGTTTAGTCCTGGTTTAGACCTGGTTTAGTCCTAGTTTAGACCTGGTTTAGACCTGGTTTAGACCTGGTTTAGTCCTGGTTTAGACCTGGTTTAGTCCTAGTTCAGACCTGATTTAGTCCTGGTTTAGACCTGGTTTAGTCCTAGTTTAGACCTGATTTAGTCCTGGTTTAGTCCTGGTTTAGACCTGGTTTAGTCCTAGTTTAGACCTGATTTAGTCCTGGTTTAGACCTGGTTTAGTCCTAGTTTAGACCTGGTTTAGTCCTGGTGTAGTCCTGGTTTAGTCCTGGTTTAGACCTGGTTTAGTCCTAGTTTAGACCTGGTTTAGACCTGGTTTAGACCTGGTTTAGTCCTGGTTTAGTCCTGGTTTAGTCCTGGTTTAGTCCTGGTTTAGACCTGGTTTAGTCCTGGTTTAGACCTGGTTTAGTCCTAGTTTAGACCTGGTTTAGTCCTGGTTTAGACCTGAGTTAGACTTGGTTTAGAGCTGGTTTAGTCCTGGTTTAGTCCTGGTTTAGACCTGAGTTAGACTTGGTTTAGAGCTGGTTTAGTCCTGGTTTAGTCCTGGTTTAGTCCTGGTTTAGTCCTGGTTTAGACCTGGTTTAGATCTGGTTTAGCCCTGATTCAGTCCTGGTTCAGCCCTGGTTTAGTCCTGGTTTAGTCCTGGTTTAGCCCTGGTTTAGACCTGGTTTAGTCCTAGTTTAGACCTGGTTTAGTCCTGGTTTGGTTTTGGTTTAGTCCTGGTTTAGACCTGGTTTAGTCCTGGTTTAGTCCTGGTTTAGACCTGGTTTAGATCTGGTTTAGCCCTGATTCAGTCCTGGTTCAGCCCTGGTTTAGTCCTGGTTTAGTCCTGGTTTAGCCCTGGTTTAGACCTGGTTTAGTCCTAGTTTAGACCTGGTTTAGTCCTGGTTTGGTTTTGGTTTAGTCCTGGTTTAGTCCTGGTTTAGTCCTGGTTTAGACCTGGTTTAGATCTGGTTTAGCCCTGATTCAGTCCTGGTTTAGCCCTGGTTTAGTCCTGGTTTAGTCCTGGTTTAGCCCTGGTTTAGACCTGGTTTAGTCCTAGTTTAGACCTGGTTTAGTCCTGGTTTGGTTTTGGTTTAGTCCTGGTTTAGACCTGGTTTAGACCTGGTTTAGACCTGGTTTAGTCCTAGTTTAGACCTGGTTTAGTCCTGGTGTAGTCCTGGTTTAGTCCTGGTTTAGACCTGGTTTAGTCCTAGTTTAGACCTGGTTTAGTCCTGGTTTAGACCTGGTTTAGTCCTAGTTTAGACCTGATTTAGTCCTGGTTTAGTCCTGGTTTAGACCTGGTTTAGTCCTAGTTTAGACCTGATTTAGTCCTGGTTTAGACCTGGTTTAGTCCTAGTTTAGACCTGGTTTAGTCCTGGTGTAGTCCTGGTTTAGTCCTGGTTTAGACCTGGTTTAGTCCTAGTTTAGACCTGGTTTAGACCTGGTTTAGACCTGGTTTAGTCCTGGTTTAGACCTGGTTTAGTCCTGGTGTAGTCCTGGTTTAGTCCTGGTTTAGACCTGGTTTAGTCCTAGTTTAGACCTGGTTTAGTCCTAGTTCAGACCTGATTTAGTCCTGGTTTAGACCTGGTTTAGTCCTAGTTTAGACCTGATTTAGTCCTGGTTTAGTCCTGGTTTAGACCTGGTTTAGTCCTAGTTTAGACCTGGTTTAGTCCTGGTTTAGACCTGAGTTAGACTTGGTTTAGAGCTGGTTTAGTCCTGGTTTAGACCTGGTTTAGACCTGAGTTAGACTTGGTTTAGAGCTGGTTTAGTCCTGGTTTAGTCCTGGTTTAGACCTGGTTTAGTCCTAGTTCAGACCTGATTTAGTCCTGGTTTAGACCTGGTTTAGTCCTAGTTTAGACCTGATTTAGTCCTGGTTTAGTCCTGGTTTAGACCTGGTTTAGTCCTAGCTTAGACCTGGTTTAGTCCTGGTTTAGACCTGAGTTAGACTTGGTTTAGAGCTGGTTTAGTCCTGGTTTAGACCTGGTTTAGAGCTGGTTTAGTCCTGGTTTAGACCTGGTTCGTCCTGGTTTAATCTCAAACGCTTTGTTAAACAGTTTTATATCCTGAATATTAAAGCGACAGATCCAGGGTCAGGACCAGTTCAACCCGGTCTACAGTCTACCACATCGCCCTGGGACTGAGACCATCTGACCATCTGAACCAGGATCAGACCTGAGCTGAGTCAGGAGCAGGTTCAGGAAAGACCCAGTCTCAGACCTTTAATCCTGGTTTAGTTCTGGTTTTACTGTTGCCATATTATAGGTTACTTTCCACCTGCATTTACCCACAATGCCTCAGTGAAGGACCGCAGCTGTTAACCCTCAGGAGAGACTGTGAGGTCAAAGGTCACAGCTCCCAGTCGCTCGCTCCACTGGGTTTATGATCCGGACGTAGACCTGGACTCGAAGGAGGCTTTACCTTTGGGCAGTGGAGGAGAAACGTGGGCACAGCGGCGAAAAACTACAAAAATGGCTGCAGTGTACAAATTAGTTAGCATAGCTTGTTTAATATGTGTTTTGTTAGCATTTGTAGTCCAGGATTAGTTCTTTTGTCCTGGTTTTAGATTACAGCAGTGGATCATTAACGCTGTCTATTTTTAAACAAAAAGAAAACAGTGTCTATGAGATTTACAACAACAACAACAAAAAAAAACCTGTAAAGAAGGGCCCAGTGTGTTCGCTGGAGAACTCGACCTTGTAGATGAGTTCAAGTATCTGTGGGTCACACTGGATCCAACACTTTCATTTAAAAAAACACATCACACTCAGCCAACACAGTAAAGTTAAATGTACAACATTTTAAACAAATCAGACAACAACTGCTGCAAAAAATGTTTCACCATTCAATGATTTTCAATAGAAAGTTTAAAAAATCCATGTAATTCTTGACCAAAAACCCTGGGTCATTTCACCGCTGTAATATTTTAGACAAATATAAAGGAATGTCCCACTTATCTGTCTTTTAGAAAACAACTTAAACAGTTTCTTAAAAGAAATCAGTCCTGTGATCATTTTAATGACTGTGTTTTCCGGACTATAAGTTGCAGCTTTATAAAATTAATTGTTAGGGGAAGTATATGGTCCTTGTGTCCTTGAGCTCTGCGTCTGTGGACTGACTTTTAATTGTGTTCAGAAACAATACACAATTACATTCAGTTAACAAACGGTACTTTGGTTTTATTCTGTGTTACCGTGTTACATTTAAATATCATTTAGTCTCTTAATATACTGTTACTGTTCTATTCTCTAAAATCAGCTTAACTCATCAACAGCAAAAATATACTTCTTGTTCTCCCACATTACATTAGCATTTCACTAACTTCAATATCACATACAATTAACATTACCAGTGTTAGCAGGTTACAGGACGACACTTTTAGCTTTTACCAATTTCCAAGAACATATTAACAACATTCTAACAACATTACAATAACTTTAGACATCATACAGTGTGGCTGGGACATGTTTAAGAAACATAAACTACAATGGAGCCTGACAGAAAACGGGTCGCTAAGCTAGCGCGGCAATTAGCATGCTAAGCTAATAGCATAAACAAATCTGGTACCGATACAGAGTGAAAATGGAGTCTACAACCAACAAATTGAGATTGTACCAAATGTTACTTTGTACTGACTTTATAAGAGTCGTGTTTGTGCTTTGGGAAACTGTAGTAACCAGAAAAACACAAAAGGAAGACAGACATCGTTATTGCGCCTGCGTCCTTGAGCTCTGTGGACAGAACATCCATGGCTGTGTCCGAACGTCACCCCTAGGCCCTAACCCCTCAATCACTATATACTCCAGCCCTATATAGCGGACTATATAGTGCACTCATTTTGTGAATGATTCGGACACGCACACTATTTTTCTCTCACCAGTGATCATGTGACTCTGGCATCTGTGTAAAAAAATTTCGGCGAAACTCCACTGATAATGTTCTTCTGTGGTAAAGCCCGGCCAGACTCACTTAATGTTTTAGTATTTATAGATAAATAATAGTCATACGTGTGATATTTAACATGAATTATGGCTATAATAAATAAAACAGAGTGGATTATTGCAGCTCTGTGCCTTACGTGGGGAGGCTGAACGCTGGCTAAGCTAACGTTAGCAATTTTACACTGCAGCGGTTTATTTAAGAGCTTTTTATTTCTGATTACAACCTGACAGAAGTAAAAAAGGTGTTTCTAACTGGGTTCATTCAGACGTGTTGTGTACAGTTTAAAGTCCTGTCGCTGTCTCGCTGTTCTCCTCTGAAACTCGCAAAGCATTCTGCTCGATACTGACCTCTAGTGACCATCGCTGCCCACTACTTTTCAAAATGCATTGTGGGAAATTTTGAGTGCACTATTTTTTATCCATTAGACATTTGGACACCACTACAGAATGGCGTGACCACTACATAGGGTTAGGGAGGACGTTCGGACACAGCCCATGTCGTCTCACTGACAGTGCTGCCATCCAGTGGTGAAAGTTGGTACAGCACATTGTCCATTGCAAATCCTGATTAACTCCACTACATTATTACCTTACCCAAACAACAATAAATCAAAACTACATGTCCATACATTTATGGACGTCACATGGGTCCTGTGACTTATGAACCAAGGAGTAAACATTACCGTCTACAGCCACGAGAGGGCGCTCTACGCTTGTGACAACTGCTGTCAGTGCTGTAGAATAAGATGAGATCGGTAACTTTCTTCAGCCTCCTGGGTTTGTTCTGTGTGCTGTTGTGTAGCTGAATAACTTGCAATTTCCAAATTTAATGTCTGTTCTTGGTCTTAAATAAATGCGACTTATAGTCCAGTGCAACTTATTTCTGTTTTTTCCTCTTCATGACGCATTTTTTGACCGATGCAACTTTTAATCCAGAAAATTCAGTACTTTTCATTGTCCTAATGTGTTTTATGTTTGTCACTGTACACTGTTCTTTGTGTTGTTCTGTTTTTCCTGCCTCTAGACTACAAATGAAAAATGGCAACTATGCTACAATCTGGCTCGTTTACAGTCTGCGCACATGTTCGTTAATGTGCAGTGTTCCAAATAAATGCATAAAAAATAAAAATAAATTCTCTAACAGCAGTAAAATCTGATATAACAGAAATATGTGAGCTGCTTCTGTAACGGCAGAAACCAGGACTAAACCTGGTCTAAACCTGGTCTAACCCAGGACTAATGTAGGACTAAACCAGGACTAAACCAGGACTAAACCAGGGCTAAACCAGGACTAAACCAGGACTAAACCAGGACTAAACCAGGTCTAATCCAGGACTAATCCAGGACTAAACCAGGACTAAACCAGGACTAAACCTGGTCTAACCCAGGACTAATGTAGGACTAAACCAGGACTAAACCAGGACTAAACCAGGACTAAACCAGGTCTAATCCAGGACTAATCCAGGACTAAACCAGGACTAAACCAGGGCTAAACCAGGACTAAACCAGGACTAAACCAGGACTAAACCAGGTCTAAACCAGGACTAAACCAGGACTAAACCAGGTCTAATCCAGGACTAATCCAGGACTAAACCAGGACTAAACCAGGGCTAAACCAGGGCTAAACCAGGACTAAACCAGGAATAAACCAGGACTAAACCAGGTCTAATCCAGGACTAAACCAGGACTAAACCAGGACTAAACCAGGTCTAATCCAGGACTAATCCAGGACTAAACCAGGACTAAACCAGGGCTAAACCAGGACTAAACCAGGTCTAAACCTGGTCTAACCCAGGACTAATGTAGGACTAAACCAGGACTAAACCAGGACTAAACCAGGGCTAAACCAGGACTAAACCAGGACTAAACCAGGACTAAACCAGGACTAAACCTGGTCTAAACCAGGGCTAAACCAGGACTAAACCAGGTCTAATCCAGGACTAATCCAGGACTAAACCAGGACTAAACCAGGTCTAATCCAGGACTAAACCAGGTCTAATCCAGGACTAATCCAGGACTAAACCAGGACTAAACCAGGTCTAATCCAGGACTAATCCAGGACTAAACCAGGACTAAACCAGGTCTAAACTAGGCCTTTAGACCCTTGAGTCAAACTGAGCCTCGTTCAGTTCTGCAGCTGAGTCACAAAGACACCACAGACTCGGAGGAGAAACCAGGAGCACTTCTTTGCTGCTCTGTTTTGCTCTTTTTAACAGAAACATAAAAAAAAGCTGTTTACTTCCTCAAACTTTGTGTCTGATCCATTTTCCTCCCAAAGTAAAAATGTCTGTGAGGAATCAGTGGAAACAGAGATATGCACTGTTTTTTTGATAAAGACTGAGAGAAGACTGGATGTAGAGGGCTGGTTGTTGATTGGTCAGTGCTTCCTGGAGTGGGCGGGGCTTTGTTCAAACCCACAACACCCAGGCAGGCTGTAGTTTCCTTGCAAATGCAGCTCTACCTACTGAGCAATAATAGAAATAGAATAGAAATAAATAAAACTGCTAAATGGTAACACGTTCGCTAATGTTCTGTACCCAGGCTCTGAGTGCACACAGAGCTGAGTCAGCTCCACAAAGCTCTCCACAGAGAAACTATTATGGTCTGTTTAGTTCATGGAACCATTAATTTGAATGCGGCTGAATCGTTTACAAACACTAAAGGAGTCCAGAGCACCGGAGACACTTTAACCCCACAGACTCGGAGGAGCAACCAGGAGGAGCCACTTCACGGCTGCAGAGAGATGAGTCATAACGATACACACACACACACACACACACACACACACACACACACACACACACACACACACACACACACACACACACGGCTCGGAGGAGAGACCCAGAGCAGTTATTCAGGGCCTAATTGCTGCTGTGCTCTGGAGGAGGAGGAGGAGACGCTGCAGGCCTCATTTACCTCAGACTGCTGCTCGTCCAGAGGAAAGGGAAATATTGTGCGACCCAGCTTTTATGTTTGAGTGGTTAGAGGGTAAAGCATTTATATCACAGTTTTAGCTTAAACTGTTTCTCCAGAGATACAGTTATGTTTTAAAATCACCATTTTTTCTCCCATTTTCCTGAACACCTTTAACTGCTGCACTGTTCTCTGCTTCATCCTGGGGCCAAAGAACGCAGTAACTTTTCTCATTTCTTCTCTGTTTCTGCCTCATTTTCCTCTCTGGAGCGCCCCCTACACTAAAAAATGAGTGTGATTTAAATATTTGAGTGATAAAACTTCATGTGATTTAATAAAAGTGTAAGTTCATTTTTTATTAAATCACAAGCACATTTATTAAGTCACTAACGTTTTCAGAAGATAACGTCAACGTTTTTATTAAATCGCGTTGTCGCTGAATTTTTGTTACTTCTGGTTAGATCCAAGCAGTCTAGAGGTGACTTCCGCTCACAGCTGTAAGCGGCAGGACAAGGAGAGCAGCAGATAACAGATTTAAATGTTCTACACTGCAACAAATGATCAAAATACCTGTAATCACATGAAGTTTTATCACTCATATATTTAAATCACACTATTTTTGTGTCAATTTGACTAATTTTACACTGGTCAGTATTTCATTCAAATGTACTTTTATCACATCCACTTTTATCAAATATTTGTTACTTCCAGCCCCACACAGGACTCACTGCATCCATAAACCTCCTGTTGTTTCTTCTTCCTGCCACTAGGTGGGGATATATGTTTGATTCGTGCTCTACCTGTACCTGTATAAGGCGTGGTTAACAACAGGTGCTGCCTAACAGGGGTAGTTCCAGACCACTTTTATCTGGGGGCCACTCAGGGGCCAGCCTTTTTGCTGAGGCTACATGGGACATTTTCATGTAAACGACTGGGACTTATTTAAAAAATAACCCTGATGTAATCTTTGTAAACATGATTATGATTTGATGCTAGAATAACTCTTGAAACAAATTTACAATATGTGTTCTATAAAGCATTTAGGACACTTGAGAGGGGTGGCCACTAGGGGGCACAGGCTCACAGAACCGTCCCTGCAGCGTAATGAGGAGACAGTTTGTTGACTGTGTCAAAGGGTCCTTGTGTGTGTAAGTTTGTCGTATTTTGGGTTTATTGGAAGCAAATAAACAAGTTTTGGAGCAGTACACTTGGAACAGTTTATTGGCGGCGCGTGTCCGGAACGACAACACTTTTAGGCAGCCACCGCGGCAATGCACGCTGGGCAAAACTGCTGCTACAAATCCTCTTTGATCTTCAGTCCGACTAAACCAGGACTAAACCCAGGCCAGAACCAATCAGGACTAAAATCATCTTTAAACCAGTTCTAAAACAACACATCCTCTGTCTTCCAGAGCTGATAATGAACTCATTGCGGCCGACTAACCCTCTGTGTTTTACTGAACATATTTTTAATAAACGTAGGCAGCGAGTCTGGGCGCTTCCAGCAAAAACACTTTGACTCATTTAGCACCAGATTAGTCTGAAAGCAGCCCGGACGCGGCTTCGTTAGCGGCGCCAGAACACGGAGCTCATTATCTACAGAGCTACTCTGATTATGGCTGAGTCATGGATTCTGCAGCAGGAGAGGAGTCAGCAGAAATCTGAGGGTAAATAAACCGAGGCTGGGTCTGACACAGAGGAGGGGAAGAAAGACAGCATTAAACTACTGACAAAACAAGAAGTACTGCTAATAGTAGTAGTAGTAGTAGCAGTAGTAGTAGTAGTAGCAGTAGTAGTAGTAGTAGTAGTAGTAGTAGTAGTAGTAGTAGTAGTAGCGCTTTCCTAGACACTCAGAGTCCATTCTTCCTTCTCTCCTCTGTGGTGGGGAGACGTTTCTGGGGCAGACTGACAGAGACGTGGCTGCCTTTCTGTGCTTTAGGCCCCTCTGACCAGGGCCGGCCCTTCCTACAGGCAAACTAAGCAGCTGCATAGGGCCCCACAGACATCAGAGGGCCCCCAGGTTTATCTGTTATTTGCTGATTTGATTAATTTCTTAATCAATTTGTTGTTGTCTATTTGATGAATATTCTGGCTTCTGGTCGTTTTTGAGAGGGTCTGTCTGAAAATGCAGTCTATATAGAATAATGTGTTTTACTTCCTGTTTACCTGGGCCCCCCTTGCTAAGTTTGCAAATTAAAAAATGTCTCAAAGCATCCAGAAAAATAGTCAGTCAGTGGTTCAAGTAAATTAAAAAGTTTTATCGTAAAATTTAAATGGCCTCAAAAATGGCTGAAAGGCTTGGCCCCCAAAGCTGTCCTGCTTAGGGCCCCAAATGTACAGGACCGGCCCTGTCTCCGACCACGATCACACCGACACATTCACACAGACAAGGTGGAAGAAGTGTGTTGCCCAAGGACATAACGTCAGTGTGCAATGCAGGGGATTGAGCTGTGAACCTTTGTGTTACTGGACAAACATCTCCAACCAAAGTACTGCCATAGTAGTTGCAGTAGAAGTAGTTATAGTAGCAGTAGTAGTAGTAGTATGGCTGTAGTGCCCACAACTGGTCTTGGTCTTGTCTCAGTGTTGGCTGTGGTGGTCTCTGAGATTTTATTTAAAAACATTATAAGAAAATGCTATTTTTCATAATTTTGGAGTAATTAGTTTTACCAAATAAATGAAGTAGAAAGATTTACTTTTCTCTGTTTGTAAAGACTGCATTAAAATAATCATTTTTGTATTTGAACCACTTTTTTTCTTTGACATCTTTCCTTTATTCAGTGTTAGATCAGAGGATTTGGTCTTGACCTGGTCTTCGTTTGCCTTGGGCTCAGTCTCAACTCGGTCTCGGTCCTTAAAGGTCTTGGCCTGGTCTTGGTCTCGGTTCACTCTGGACTCGGACTGGTCTTGGTCTCGGTTCACTCTGGACTTGGCCTGGTTTTGGTCTCGGTTCACTCTGGACTCGGACTGGTCTTGGTCTTGGTTAGTACGGTCCTGACTACAACACCAAGCAGTAGTGATCTGTATCTGGTTCCTATAGCATCTGATAAAACAGTGTTTCTCTTCTGGTCTGATTTTATTTTACCAACACTTTTATGGAGCGTATTTTCGGACAATATTTAGATCCATATTTGTGAGTGATGTGCAGAGAGGCCCGGGACAGAACTGGACCTGCGGTGATTAAACATCTGTGCGGTCGTTTGATGAGAGACACACTGAGCTGAGGACAGAGCCAGGACAGAGGACGGAGCCAGGACAGACCCAGGACAGAGCCAGGACAGACCCGGGACAGTGCCAGGACAGAGGACGGAGCCAGGACAGAGCCAGGAAAGGCCCGGGACGGAGCCAGGACAGACCCAGGACAGACCCGGGACAGAGCCAGGACGGAGCCAGGACAGAGCCGAGACGGAGCCAGGACGGAGCCAGGGCAGAGCCAGGACAGAGCCAGGACAGAGCCAGGACAGAGCCGGGACAGACCCGGGACAGACCCGGGACAGACCCGGGACAGAGCCGGGACAGAGCCGGGACAGAGCCAGGACAGACCCGGGACGGAGCCAGGACAGAGCCAGGACAGAGCCGAGACGGAGCCAGGACAGACCCGGGACAGAGCCGGGACAGACCCGGGACAGAGCCGGGACAGAGCCAGGACAGAGCCGGGACAGAGCCAGGACAGAGCCGGGACAGAGCCAGGACAGAGCCGGGACAGACCCGGGACAGACCCGGGACAGAGCCGGGACAGAGCCAGGACAGACCCAGGACAGACCCAGGACAGAGCCAGGACAGAGCCGGGACGGAGCCAGGACAGAGCCAGGACAGAGCCGGGACAGAGCCGGGACAGAGCCGGGACAGAGCCGGGACAGAGCCAGGACAGAGCCAGGACAGAGCCGGGACAGAGCCAGGACGGAGCCAGGACGAAGCCAGGACAGAGCCAGGACAGAGCCGGGACAGACCCGGGACAGACCCGGGACAGAGCCAGGACAGAGCCAGGACAGACTCAGGACAGACTCAGGACAGACTCAGGACAGAGCCAGGACAGACTCAGGACAGACTCAGGACAGAGCCAGGACAGAGCCAGGACAGAATCAGGACAGACTCAGGACAGACTCAGGACAGACTCAGGACAGAGCCAGGACAGACTCAGGACAGACTCAGGACAGACTCAGGACAGAGCCAGGACAGACTCAGGACAGAGCCAGGACAGAGCCAGGACAGACTCAGGACAGACTCAGGACAGACTCAGGACAGACTCAGGACAGAGCCAGGACAGACTCAGGACAGACTCAGGACAGAGCCAGGACAGACTCAGGACAGACTCAGGACAGACTCAGGACAGACTCAGGACAGGTCTTTGTACTGGCTTCACAAATAAGGACAGAGCTGCTCAGATGCACAGGATTCTGGGATTTTATGGAAAAACCAGCAAGAATCCTCCATGTTTGTTTGGGCCAGTGGTGCTCTGCTTATGCCCCGCCCTTCTTTTCTCTGATTGGTTTCTCCTCCTGTGGTTGTCCCGCCATTGGATGACGGTGATGACAGTGATGAGTCAGACTCCTCTAACCCAGAGTTTGTTATTTCTGTCTCGCTGCTGTGAACTCCTGTTTTATTGATTTCCTTGCGCTGGCTTTGTCTCGCTGCAGAACACGGACCGCACGGATTAAAAACACCGCTGGATTATGGCAGATTATCAGATCCATAACAGATTATACTGAAGATCTATAACACACCACCGCACAGAGGACTCACACCAACCACATACTACTGACAGTATTATCACAGGAGGAGCAGTAGTAGAAGTAGTAGTAGTAAAGGCAGTAGAAGTAGGAATTGTAGTTGTAGTAGTAGCTGTAGTAGTAACGCTTGTGGTAGTAGTAGTAGTAGTTGTGGGAAAAGGAAAAATATAAGTAGTCACAGTAGTAACAATTGTATTAGTAGTAGTTGCAGAAGGAGGAGTAGTAGCAGCAGTATTAACATTAGTAGTAGTAGTAGTAGTAAAAGTAGTAACAGTAGCAGCAGTATTTACATTAGTAGTAGTAGTAGTAGTAAAAGTAGTAACAGTAGCAGCAGTATTTACATTAGTAGTAGTAGTAGTAGTAGTAAAAGTAGTAACAGTAGCAGCAGTATTTACATTAGTAGCAGTAGTAGTAGTAACAGTAGCAGTAGTAGTAACATTAGTAGCAGTAGTAGTAGTAGTAGTAACAGTAGTAAAAGTAGTAACGTATGTGTGTCCTGAGTTGGACACTTTAAGCTAAAATTCTATTACTTTTTTATCTTCAACAAGTCATAAAGTCGCTCATTTAATATCTTCATTAATGCAAATTGTATAAAATAAAAGTACATTTTCTTACGTTTATAACGATATATTGGTTGGAGAGTTTCTTTTACAAATATTTTATTGCGGCTGTAGGAAATAGCGCTTTGTCTGAATAGTCGGACACACGGAAGTTCCAATATCGGACACGCTCACCTTTCTGGCTTTTTCGTCCTTATTTGTTGGATTTTTCGGCTCTAATTTAAGGCTGGGATATTTATGTTAACAAATCTTCACATCCAGTTCCTTGTTTCCGTCTTTCAAAATAAGATTGTGGGCTAAGCTAACATTAATCAGAAAATAATAAGACGGACAAAGTTAGCTACAAAAACTCTAAGATCACTGAAAGAACGTCGCCCGAGTGTGACCTGAGCGTTCCCTGCGCATTTCCCGATCAAAATGACTTTCATATCATGATTATTTTATAAACACTTAGCATAAATACACAAAAATTACCACAGAGGTAGAGCAATATGCAGAGTTTTTGTTTATTTACTGTTAGCCAGTTAGCATCTGCGAGCGTCTGTTAGAAGACTGGAAAATAGCAGGTGAGTGACTCCGACTCAGGACACACATACGTTAGCAGTATTGGTAGCAGTGGATTGTGGGTAATGGGTGGGGGTCTACTGTAATGGAGCAGTGGATTGTGGGTAATGGGTGGGGGTCTACAGTAATGGAGCAGTGGATTGTGGGTAATGGGGCTGCACTGTAACAGAGATGAATGCTTTAATTAAAGATGAGAGAAATGAATATGATCCAACACGGCCTGGAGCAGACACACACACACACAGACACACACACACACACACACACACACACACACACACACACACACACAGACACACACACACACACACACACACACACACACACACACACACACACGACTCTGAGAGAGGCGAGAGTTTGGTTCATTGTCTGAGGAAGAAGGCGGCCATTACTGTTTACATCGCTCAGAAACAGTCAGCGATAAAACAAGACCAGACCTGGACTCAAACCATGGATTTAGAAGTTCAGGGGTAAATGCTCTTAAGCCCTTATATCTTACAGTATAATAAAGATTTCACTAAAAATGAATGAGTTGATCCTTTACTGCCCCCTTGTGGCTGGAGTTAGTATCTTTTGGGTTATCTGCAATAAGACAGAATACTTTAAAACATTCCTGGGTCCAGATTGTGTTCTGGAACTAAACCAGGACTAAAACAGGTCTAAACAGGAGCAAAAGCAAGAGATGAACTGAGAGCTAAACCAGGACAAAACCAGGACTAAACCAAGAACTAAAGCAGGACTTAACAAGAACCAGGTCTGAAACAGAAAGCAGAACAAAACCAGGACTAAATCAAGCACTAAAGCAGGTCAAAACCTGGACTGAATCAGGTCTAAACCAGAACAAAACCAGGACTAAACCAGGTCTAAACCAGGACTAAACCAAGAACTAAAGCAGGACTTAACAAGAACCAGGTCTGAAACAGAAAGCAGAACCAAACAAGGACTAAATCAAGCACTAAAGCAGGTCAAAACCTGGACTGAATCAGATCTAAACCAGAACAAAACCAGGACTAAACCAGGTCTAAACCAGGTTAGCATTGGTTAGCACTTTCGCCTCACAGCGAGAAGGTCCTGGGATCGATTCCCGGACCGTGTGGGGCCTTTCTGTGTGGAGTTTGCATGTTCTCCCCGTGTCTGGGTGGGTTTCTGTATGGGTGCTCTGGTTTCCCCCATCAACCTCAAAAACAGAAAGCAGGACTAAACCAGGACAAAACCAAGACTACACCAAGAACCAGGTCTGAACCATGAGTAACGCAGGACAAAACCCAGCTCTAGTCTGATTATATCTCTGGACCATAACGAGTCTCTTGCCGTCTCACTGAAGCGTCTCTTTATTAATAATCCATGACCTCCTGTCTGTTTGAAGTCCAAATCCCAGTCCCAGTCCTGGTCCTGGTTCTCTTCTGAACCTCGTCCTCCCACGGTCCTCCCTCTGCTGCACATTTACACTTCAACCATTTCCACTTTTCATTCTGAGCTTAGATCAGGTCTGAGAGAAGAGGAATATTCCCACCCAGGGAGCGACAGAGACGTTTCACTTCAGATATTTTCACTTTTGGATCACAGCGGTTTTAAAATCAGTTATCTTTGTACTCGCAACAAACTCCTGTACTGCACATGAGTTTGGGGAGAGGTCTGAGTCCCCCGCTTGCCCACACTCGCAGCTCTGCAGCTCTGAGGACGACAGCGCGACATCGTCGTTTGTTTACAAGACTTTAGAAATCACTAACACTTTTACACAGGTTCTGTAAAAACTGTGAGCCCAGCTGAAGGAACTTTATGTCCTGCTTTAGGTCAAATCTGAGTCCCGGTTGTGAGACGCGGCTGCTCGTTACGTTTTGCAAATTGCAGCAGGATATGAGAAGCTTCAAGACCGAGACTTTTAAGGACTGAGACCAAGTCGAGGCCGAGACCAAGGCAAACCAGGACCAGAGCAATCAGACTCCGGTGCCACCAAACAGAACTCTGGTCCTGAGGCCAGAGGTCTCGGTGCAGTGCACTTTGAGATCTGGTGTGGTCCTGGTGTGGTCCTGGTCTGGTCCTGGTCTGGTCCTGGTGTGGTCCTGGTGTGGTCCCGGTGTGGTCCCGGTGTGGTCCTGGTGTGGTCCTGGTGTGGTCCTGGTCTGGTCCTGGTGTGGTCCTGGTGTGGTCCTGGTCTGGTCCTGGTGTGGTCCTGGTGTGGTCCTGGTCTGGTCCTGGTCTGGTCCTGGTGTGGTCCTGGTCTGGTCCTGGTGTGGTCCTGGTCTGGTCCTGGTGTGGTCCTGGTGTGGTCCTGGTGTGGTCCTGGTCTGGTCCTGGTGTGGTCCTGGTCTGGTCCTGGTCTGGTCCTGGTGTGGTCCTGGTCTGGTCCTGGTGTGGTCCTGGTCTGGTCCTGGTGTGGTCCTGGTGTGGTCCTGGTCTGGTCCTGGTGTGGTCCTGGTCTGGTCCTGGTGTGGTCCTGGTCTGGTCCTGGTCTGGTCCCGGTGTGGTCCTGGTGTGGTCCTGGTCTGGTCCTGGTGTGGTCCTGGTCTGGTCCTGGTGTGGTCCTGGTCTGGTCCTGGTCTGGTCCTGGTGTGGTCCTGGTCTGGTCCTGGTCTGGTCCTGGTCTGGTCCTGGTCTGGTCCTGGTGTGGTCCTGGTCTGGTCCTGGTCTGGTCCTGGTGTGGTCCTGGTCTGGTCCTGGTGTGGTCCTGGTGTGGTCCTGGTCTGGTCCCGGTGTGGTCCTGGTATGGTCCTGGTCTGGTCCTGGTCTGGTCCCGGTGTGGTCCTGGTCTGGTCCTGGACTAACAGCACTGTTTACCAAGGCCATAGAAACAAACGCACATCTAATGTGACTATAAGAAATAAATACAAATATACTGTAAATAAATGTATTTAAACGTTTGCTAACATTAGCAAACAAATGAGTCTGCCCCAGGGCAGCAGTTCACCACTGACACAGAGGAGAGAAGGAATAATGCAGTGTGAAGTGCTGTGGGTATCAAGAAAGGCGCTATATAAATCCAATGCATTATTATTATTATTATTATTATTATTATTAAATGTAAAAACACTGCTGAAACATCACAGGTTAAGTTCATACTCAGAGTCCACAGCTGTGTTCAGATGTCACTGATCTAAACTCAACACTTCATTAAATATTAATTAAAGTGTTTCTGTTTTTTCTGTTGCAGAAAACGAATGACTCCAAAATTATGAAGAACAGAAATTTCTTATGAAGTTTGGTAAAAAAATCTGAAAGACCACATCTGAGACTGAGACAAGGCCGAGTCAGACTGCAGCCGAGACCAGGACAAACCTGAACCCACACTGTAGACGGAGAACTGAGTTTGTTTTGTAATATTTATGTTTATGCACATGTTTTAGAATTGGTTATGGAAGTACATTTCAAATTAAAATGCACAGCTGTGTCTGCGGACGTTTGGAGCTCTTCCTTTGGTAAAACCTCTCCATTTCAGAGGTGGAGGTGAATGGACACAGCGTCAGACAAAACCGGCTCTGGTCCAGGCCGGCGCTCGGCTCTGGGCTCGGTGAAGAGCGGCTCGAGTGGCTGTGATGGCGCTGGAGAGGAGCCGGCGCTTTGGCACACGTTACCCATAATCCTCGGAGCAGATGGAGGCCAGGAGCGCCGCCAAAATAAAAGACCAAAATATCCAGCGGGTAAAGACACAGACCGGACCGGAGAGGACGCGGCCGGAGGAGACGCGGCTGAGGTTTAGGTTTAATCTGGAGATGATAAAAACAGGAATCTAACGCCTCAGCATCAGTAACACTGCAGGCTCGGAGGAGCAGACAGGAGCACGGGCTTATGTATCAGGAAACGTCATGGATGGATGCCAGGGGTGGAAGAGGGACATCTTCTTGGGTAACTAAACCACAACTAAACCACAACTAAACCAGGACTAAACCAGGACTAAACCACAACTAAACCAGGATTAAACCACAACTAAACCAGGATTAAACCACAACTAAACCAGGACTAAACCAGGACTAAACCAGGACTAAACCAGGACTAAACCTGGACTAAACCAGGACTAAACCAGGACTAAACCAGGACTAAACCACAACTAAACCAGGACTAAACCAGGACTAAACCACAACTAAACCAGGACTAAACCAGGACTAAACCACAACTAAACCACAACTAAACCACAACTAAACCAGGACTAAACCAGGACTAAACCAGGACTAAACCAGGACTAAACCAGGACTAAACCTGGACTAAACCAGGACTAAACCAGGACTAAACCAGGACTAAACCACAACTAAACCAGGACTAAACCAGGACTAAACCACAACTAAACCAGGACTAAACCAGGACTAAACCAGGACTAAACCACAACTAAACCAGGACTAAACCAGGACTAAACCACAACTAAACCAGGACTAAACCAGGACTAAACCAGGACTAAACCACAACTAAACCAGGACTAAACCAGGACTAAACCAGGACTAAACCACAACTAAACCAGGACTAAACCAGGACTAAACCACAACTAAACCAGGACTAAACCAGGACTAAACCACAACTAAACCAGGACTAAACCAGGACTAAACCACAACTAAACCAGGACTAAACCAGGACTAAACCAGGACTAAACCACAACTAAACCAGGACTAAACCAGGACTAAACCAGGTCTAAACCAGGATTAAACCAGGACTAAACCAGGACTAAACCAGGACTAAACCAGGACTAAACCAGGACTAAACCAGGACTAAACCAGGATTAAACCAGGACTAAACCAGGATTAAACCAGGACTAAACCAGGATTAAACCAGGACTAAACCAGGATTAAACCAAGTCTAAACCAGGACTAAACCAGGATTAAACCAGGACTAAACCAGGATTAAACCAGGACTAAACCAGGATTAAACCAGGACTAAACCAGGATTAAACCAGGATTAAACCAGGACTAAACCAGGATTAAACCAGGATTAAACCAGGACTAAACCAGGACTAAACCAGGATTAAACCAGGACTAAACCAGGACTAAACCAGGACTAAACCAGGACTAAACCAGGATTAAACCAGGACTAAACCAGGACTAAACCAGGATTAAACCAGGACTAAACCAGGATTAAACCAGGACTAAACCAGGACTAAACCAGGACTAAACCAGGATTAAACCAGGACTAAACCAGGACTAAACCAGGATTAAACCAGGACTAAACCAGGATTAAACCAGGATTAAACCAGGACTAAACCAGGACTAAACCAGGATTAAACCAGGACTAAACCAGGACTAAACCAGGACTAAACCAGGACTAAACCAGGATTAAACCAGGACTAAACCAGGACTAAACCAGGATTAAACCAGGACTAAACCAGGACTAAACCAGGACTAAACCAGGATTAAACCAGGATTAAAGCAGAGAGGGTAGTAGTAGTAGTGATGATAGCAGTAATGATATTAGCAGGGCTGACGTATCAGTGGGCCCCGGGGCTGAGAGCTTCTGGAGGCCCCGGGGCTGAGAGCTTCTGGAGGCCCCTGGCACAGGTCTGTAATACACATGTACACAGAAAAGAACCTCAGTACTCAGGCCCTTTTTAATCTTTCACTATTTATTTTAATCAAATAATGTTTAGGTTTAAATAAGCTGAGTACTGAAGCTCTTCAACTTCACCGTTGTGTAGTTTTTATTAGAAACAATATAAAGCAGGGGGATCTGGGGGCATTTCCCAAGAAACTTTGGAACAAAACAGATGTATTTTCCTGTATTCTGGTGCATTTTAGATGATCCAAACTATTTTCAGCAGTAAAATATAATTACAATTCATTATTTTACTTTTCTCCAAAATGCAACTCTTATATTTTAAACACGAGCTGCTTCTCTACACACACCGCCGCATAAATCAAACTATTTGGGCAACAACTTTTTTGTGTGTAATTGTTTGACCAAGTTTCTATTTTAGTGGTTCCCCAGCCCCAGATATGGCTCTGCTCCAGCTCAGTAACAGAGTCTGTGTGGTTATCTCTTTACAGGTGAATCATGAAGTCTTAAACTCCACACCTGCACACCACAGGTTTATACACAACAGGGAGTATAACTGCATTATTTGCTCGTCTTAGCCTGATTAAGAAGCGCTCTGCTGTGTCTGGCTCTGTGTGCAGCGAGAGAGAAAAGTGCCGCTTTGTGACCTTAATCCCGCCCACTTCCCCACAGCAACCAATCAGAAGCGAGCAACGCCGGCGTTTGTCTCAGAAACAGGAAGGGAGGGGGCGGAGCTCACTTCAGCAGCTGAGACAGCGAGAGAAAGAGACGCGAGTGGAGAAGTTTGTGCTGAAAAAAACGTTCCATTCTCTCTCCACAGGCCCCTGGACTTCAGCCCAGGTGAACCCGTTACGGCGGCCATGAATATTCATGAGAGCAGCGGTGTTAGAAGACGCAGCAGCAGAATGTTCTTTCTACTAAAGTGAACCCTAGACTGAAAACTTTCTGATGGGTGGACTCAGCTGAGGAGTCCAGATCAGAGTCCAGATCAGAGTCCAGGCCAGAGTCCAGATCAGAGTCCAGATCAGAGTCCAGACCAGAGTCCAGATCAGAGTCCAGATCAGAGTCCAGATCAGAGTCCAGATCAGAGTCCAGGCCAGAGTCCAGATCAGAGTCCAGATCAGAGTCCAGATCAGAGTCCAGACCAGAGTCCAGATCAGAGTCCAGATCAGAGTCCAGATCAGAGTCCAGATCAGAGTCCAGGCCAGAGTCCAGATCAGAGTCCAGACCAGAGTCCAGATCAGAGTCTAGATCAGAGTCCATGCCAGAGTCCAGATCAGAGTCTAGATCAGAGTCCAGATCAGAGTCCAGATCACAGTCCAGATCAGAGTCCAGATCAGAGTCCAGATCAGAGTCCAGATCAGAGTCTAGATCAGAGTCCAGATCAGAGTCTAGATCAGAGTCCAGATCAGAGTCCAGATCAGAGTCCATGCCAGAGTCCAGATCAGAGTCCAGATCACAGTCCAGATCAGAGTCCAGATCAGAGTCCAGATCAGAGTCCAGGCCAGAGTCCAGATCAGAGTCCAGATCAGAGTCCAGATCAGAGTCCAGATCACAGTCCAGATCACAGTCCAGATCAGAGTCCAGGCCAGAGTCCAGATCAGAGTCCAGATCAGAGTCCAGATCACAGTCCAGATCACAGTCCAGATCAGAGTCCAGGCCAGAGTCCAGATCAGAGTCCAGATCAGAGTCCAGATCAGAGTCTAGATCAGAGTCCAGATCAGAGTCCAGATCAGAGTCCAGATCAGAGTCTAGATCAGAGTCCAGATCAGAGTCCAGACCAGAGTCCAGATCAGAGTCCAGATCAGAGTCTAGATCAGAGTCCAGATCAGAGTCTAGATCAGAGTCCAGATCAGAGTCCATGCCAGAGTCCAGATCAGAGTCCAGGTCTGGTCTTCAGAGCGGTCTAATTATGATGAAAAATTAACCTGAACTGAGCCCAGAGCATTAACACGAGGAGAACTGGGCCTGAGTCCAGGGATTAGACAGGTCCAGACCAGAGTCCAGACCAGAGTCCAGACCAGAGTCCATGCCAGAGTCCAGACCAGAGTCCAGACCAGAGTCCAGACCAGAGTCCAGACCAGAGTGGACCACAATCCTTGGAAACGTTCCTGGATCTGACCATTCATTTGTGAGTTATGTTCTTTTGTGGAAATTCATACTTCTTCTTAAGTAAACTACTGTTCAAAAGCTTCTTTTTGTCAGTTTGTCAAGTAGCCGAGACTAAAGCAGGTAAACAAAAATGCTCCTGTCTGACAAAAAGAAGCTTGTGAACACTGAGTTATGTTACTGACAAACTGGTACACAGTATATAACTACTGTTAGCAGTGTTAGCTGCAGACACGAGCCTGGAAAATCATGGTAAAATAAAAAATAGCAAAAAATATGGACATTAGGAACCCCAGAAAGACCCTCTACAGTTCTTAAGTTTCAAATCAGTCTTTGTTTGATGAGGATTGACCTTGTATCCACAGAGAAATGATCATTGCTAAAATGCCACCAGTAACAGACGCCGTCACCGCGGCGCAGAGGGAGCCTCTTCTTCTCTCTCTGTCTTTGTTTTTACAGTGTCCAAGGGTTGGTATTAAAACGTAAGTCCAGACGTCCTGACAAAGCTTTTATAGCCTGGAGTGTTTTCTGTCCACAGAGAGATGAGAGACTGTTTCTGAGCAGAGAGCAGAGAGCTGCGCTCCACTGAAACCACTGAGAGAGAAACTTTCACACATTTAAATAACTAAAGGAGTTAATGCATACGTTTAAAATATAGGAGTTTTGTTAGAAAAATGTTTTGTTTTAAAACCATACATGTTGTCCATATTTTTAACGGCTCTGCATTATGGCTGCTGACAACAGTTTATCATCTAAAATAAACCTGAATGCAGGAAATGATGTGTTTTGTTCAGGTTTTCCTGGAGGACCCCACTCCTGTAACAGTCACACACACGGCACATACAGTAAACCTAATACACTACACAGTATATATACTACTGCAGACACAGTACACAGTATATATACTACTGCAGACACAGTACACAGTATATATACTACTGCAGTATATATGGATGGATATGAGGGACATCCTGTCAACAACATGGAGAGGATCAGACTATGAACTGGTTTAGTCCTGGTTTAGTCCTGGTTTAGACCTGGTTTAGTCCTGGTTTAGACCTGGTTTAGTCCTGGTTTAGTTGTGGTTTAGTCCTGGTTTAGACCTGGTTTAGACCTGGTTTAGTCCTGGTTTAGACCTGGTTTAGACCTGGTTTAGTCCTGGTTTAGACCTGGTTTAGTCCTGGTTTAGACCTGGTTTAGTCCTGGTTTAGTTGTGGTTTAGTCCTGGTTTAGTCCTGGTTTAGACCTGGTTTAGTCCTGGTTTAGTCCTGGTTTAGACCTGGTTTAGTCCTGGTTTAGACCTGGTTTAGTCCTGGTTTAGACCTGGTTTAGACCTGGTTTAGACCTGGTTTAGACCTGGTTTAGACCTGGTTTAGACCTGGTTTAGTCCTGGTTTAGACCTGGTTTAGTCCTGGTTTAGACCTGGTTTAGTCCTGGTTTAGTTGTGGTTTAGTCCTGGTTTAGACCTGGTTTAGACCTGGTTTAGTCCTGGTTTAGACCTGGTTTAGACCTGGTTTAGTCCTGGTTTAGACCTGGTTTAGTCCTGGTTTAGACCTGGTTTAGTCCTGGTTTAGTTGTGGTTTAGTCCTGGTTTAGTCCTGGTTTAGACCTGGTTTAGTCCTGGTTTAGTCCTGGTTTAGACCTGGTTTAGTCCTGGTTTAGACCTGGTTTAGACCTGGTTTAGACCTGGTTTAGTCCTGGTTTAGTCCTGGTTTAGACCTGGTTTAGACCTGGTTTAGACCTGGTTTAGTCCTGGTTTAGTCCTGGTTTAGACCTGGTTTAGACCTGGTTTAGACCTGGTTTAGTCCTGGTTTAGTCCTGGTTTAGACCTGGTTTAGACCTGGTTTAGACCTGGTTTAGTCCTGGTTTAGACCTGGTTTAGACCTGGTTTAGACCTGGTTTAGTCCTGGTTTAGACCTGGTTTAGACCTGGTTTAGACCTGGTTTAGTCCTGGTTTAGTCCTGGTTTAGACCTGGTTTAGACCTGGTTTAGACCTGGTTTAGTCCTGGTTTAGACCTGGTTTAGACCTGGTTTAGTCCTGGTTTAGACCTGGTTTAGTCCTGGTTTAGACCTGGTTTAGACCTGGATTAGACCTGGTTTAGTCCTGGTTTAGTCCTGGTTTAGACCTGGTTTAGACCTGGTTTAGTCCTGGTTTAGTCCTGGTTTAGACCTGGTTTAGTCCTGGTTTAGTCCTGGTTTAGACCTGGTTTAGACCTGGTTTAGACCTGGTTTAGTCCTGGTTTAGACCTGGTTTAGACCTGGTTTAGACCTGGTTTAGTCCTGGTTTAGCCCTGGTTTAGACCTGGTTTAGACCTGGTTTAGTCCTGGTTTAGTCCTGGTTTAGACCTGGTTTAGACCTGGTTTAGTCCTGGTTTAGACCTGGTTTAGACCTGGTTTAGTCCTGGTTTAGACCTGGTTTAGACCTGGTTTAGACCTGGTTTAGACCTGGTTTAGACCTGGTTTAGTCCTGGTTTAGACCTGGTTTAGACCTGGTTTAGACCTGGTTTAGTCCTGGTTTAGTCCTGGTTTAGACCTGGTTTAGACCTGGTTTAGACCTGGTTTAGACCTGGTTTAGTCCTGGTTTAGTCCTGGTTTAGACCTGGTTTAGACCTGGTTTAGACCTGGTTTAGTCCTGGTTTAGTCCTGGTTTAGACCTGGTTTAGACCTGGTTTAGTCCTGGTTTAGTCCTGGTTTAGACCTGGTTTAGACCTGGTTTAGACCTGGTTTAGACCTGGTTTAGACCTGGTTTAGTCCTGGTTTAGACCTGGTTTAGACCTGGTTTAGACCTGGTTTAGTCCTGGTTTAGTCCTGGTTTAGACCTGGTTTAGACCTGGTTTAGTCCTGGTTTAGACCTGGTTTAGACCTGGTTTAGACCTGGTTTAGTCCTGGTTTAGACCTGGTTTAGTCCTGGTTTAGACCTGGTTTAGACCTGGATTAGACCTGGTTTAGTCCTGGTTTAGTCCTGGTTTAGACCTGGTTTAGACCTGGTTTAGTCCTGGTTTAGTCCTGGTTTAGACCTGGTTTAGACCTGGTTTAGTCCTGGTTTAGTCCTGGTTTAGACCTGGTTTAGACCTGGTTTAGACCTGGTTTAGTCCTGGTTTAGACCTGGTTTAGACCTGGTTTAGACCTGGTTTAGTCCTGGTTTAGTCCTGGTTTAGACCTGGTTTAGACCTGGTTTAGTCCTGGTTTAGACCTGGTTTAGACCTGGTTTAGACCTGGTTTAGTCCTGGTTTAGACCTGGTTTAGACCTGGTTTAGACCTGGTTTAGTCCTGGTTTAGACCTGGTTTAGACCTGGTTTAGACCTGGTTTAGTCCTGGTTTAGACCTGGTTTAGACCTGGTTTAGACCTGGTTTAGTCCTGGTTTAGACCTGGTTTAGACCTGGTTTAGTCCTGGTTTAGACCTGGTTTAGTCCTGGTTTAGACCTGGTTTAGACCTGGATTAGACCTGGTTTAGTCCTGGTTTAGTCCTGGTTTAGACCTGGTTTAGACCTGGTTTAGACCTGGTTTAGTCCTGGTTTAGTCCTGGTTTAGACCTGGTTTAGACCTGGTTTAGACCTGGTTTAGTCCTGGTTTAGTCCTGGTTTAGACCTGGTTTAGTCCTGGTTTAGACCTGGTTTAGACCTGGTTTAGACCTGGTTTAGTCCTGGTTTAGACCTGGTTTAGTCCTGGTTTAGACCTGGTTTAGACCTGGATTAGACCTGGTTTAGTCCTGGTTTAGACCTGGTTTAGACCTGGTTTAGACCTGGTTTAGACCTGGTTTAGTCCTGGTTTAGTCCTGGTTTAGACCTGGTTTAGACCTGGTTTAGTCCTGGTTTAGTCCTGGTTTAGACCTGGTTTAGTCCTGGTTTAGACCTGGTTTAGTCCTGATTCAGTCCTGGTTTAGACCTGGTTTAGACCTGGTTTAGACCTGGTTTAGTCCTGGTTTAGACCTGGTTTAGACCTGGTTTAGACCTGGTTTAGTCCTGGTTTAGACCTGGTTTAGTCCTGGTTTAGACCTGGTTTAGACCTGGATTAGACCTGGTTTAGTCCTGGTTTAGTCCTGGTTTAGACCTGGTTTAGACCTGGTTTAGTCCTGGTTTAGTCCTGGTTTAGACCTGGTTTAGACCTGGTTTAGTCCTGGTTTAGTCCTGGTTTAGACCTGGTTTAGACCTGGTTTAGACCTGGTTTAGTCCTGGTTTAGACCTGGTTTAGACCTGGTTTAGACCTGGTTTAGTCCTGGTTTAGTCCTGGTTTAGACCTGGTTTAGACCTGGTTTAGTCCTGGTTTAGACCTGGTTTAGACCTGGTTTAGACCTGGTTTAGTCCTGGTTTAGACCTGGTTTAGACCTGGTTTAGACCTGGTTTAGTCCTGGTTTAGACCTGGTTTAGACCTGGTTTAGACCTGGTTTAGACCTGGTTTAGTCCTGGTTTAGACCTGGTTTAGACCTGGTTTAGACCTGGTTTAGACCTGGTTTAGTCCTGGTTTAGACCTGGTTTAGACCTGGTTTAGTCCTGGTTTAGACCTGGTTTAGTCCTGGTTTAGACCTGGTTTAGACCTGGATTAGACCTGGTTTAGTCCTGGTTTAGTCCTGGTTTAGACCTGGTTTAGACCTGGTTTAGTCCTGGTTTAGTCCTGGTTTAGACCTGGTTTAGACCTGGTTTAGACCTGGTTTAGTCCTGGTTTAGTCCTGGTTTAGACCTGGTTTAGTCCTGGTTTAGACCTGGTTTAGACCTGGTTTAGACCTGGTTTAGTCCTGGTTTAGACCTGGTTTAGTCCTGGTTTAGACCTGGTTTAGACCTGGATTAGACCTGGTTTAGTCCTGGTTTAGACCTGGTTTAGACCTGGTTTAGACCTGGTTTAGTCCTGGTTTAGTCCTGGTTTAGACCTGGTTTAGACCTGGTTTAGTCCTGGTTTAGTCCTGGTTTAGACCTGGTTTAGTCCTGGTTTAGACCTGGTTTAGACCTGGTTTAGACCTGGTTTAGTCCTGGTTTAGTCCTGGTTTAGACCTGGTTTAGACCTGGTTTAGACCTGGTTTAGTCCTGGTTTAGTCCTGGTTTAGACCTGGTTTAGTCCTGGTTTAGACCTGGTTTAGACCTGGTTTAGACCTGGTTTAGTCCTGGTTTAGACCTGGTTTAGACCTGGTTTAGTCCTGGTTTAGACCTGGTTTAGACCTGGTTTAGTCCTGGTTTAGTCCTGGTTTAGACCTGGTTTAGACCTGGTTTAGACCTGGTTTAGACCTGGTTTAGTCCTGGTTTAGACCTGGTTTAGACCTGGTTTAGTATGAATATAAACCGTGTTGATGTTTGGTTCATTCTGAAGTCTGGATCTGTCTGATCCCTGGACTCAGGCCCAGTCTGAGGTCTCTTGGTCTCCTTTCTTGTTAATGGTTTGGACTCATTTAAGCTTCATTTTTCATCATTAACAGACCGACTCTGAGGACCAGGTCTGAGGACCGGCCCCGAGGAGCGGCCCCGAGGACCAGGTCTGAGGACCGGCCCCGAGGACCGGCCCCGAGGACCGGCCCCTCTGGACTCGAGTATGGACTCCTCATATTGGACCAAAACCTGCCAAGTCCATTATTCTTCATTTAGAGAAGGACTAAAGGAGAAGTTTTCTTTAGTCCTGGTTTATTTCTGGTTTGGCTCTGGTTTAGTTCTGGCTTGGTTTAGACCTGCTTTAGTCTTGGTTTATTCTTGATTTAGTCATGTTTTGGACCTAGTTTGGTCCTAGTTCAGACCTGGTTTACCTCTGGTTTAGTTTTGTTTTAGTACTGGTTTACTCCTAGTTTATTTTTGGATTAGATCTGGTTTTTGACCCAGTTCATGTCAGGTTTAGTTCTAGTTTAGCCCCAAGTTAAACCTTGTTAAATCCTGGTTTAGTCCTTTTTTTAAATCTTGGTTTAGTCTTAGTTTATTTCTGGTTTAGATTCAGTTCAGGTTTAGTTCTGGTTTAGCCCCAAGTTAGACCTATTTTAGTTCTGGCTTAGTCCTGGTTTAATTTGAAAAACATACGACCAATCAGAGAGACAAATCATCACACAAACCCCGCCCCCTTTCAGATTGACACTTCTGATTGGTCAGAAAGGATTTAAATACGTTTTAATGAAATGGGTTTTGAGCCACTTCACTTCATTGCCAACCACACGACTTCATATCTTAATATCTTGATTAATGATAAAAATATGAACAGTGAACAGATCCACGCATACATCACGCATACATTTGCATCTCATTATCCCTAACAAGCGCCTGACTTTTTGCCCACACTTCTTTTATGATTTCTTTCAAATGAAGCCCGACCATAAAACAGCTTCATATAATAATAATAAAAATACTGCGGTTTGTAAATTCACCCGACGAGCAGCGAAAATGTCAAAAATCTGTGATCACGTTCTGAATAATTAATAAAACTGACCTTGTGTTTCTGACCTCGGATTAAAAATGTAAGAGCGGCTTCTTCCACTGGCTCTGGGTGAAAACAACAGGGCTCAGAAGTCAAACATATCCACGTTTAAAAGACAATTTAACAGTGATTTTAAGCAGATTTATGACCCGGGCTCGTGTTAATGTTGTGATAATATTGTGTTATGTAATGGCTGTGTTTATTCAGAGATAAATAAAGAAAAAAGTTCAAACAGAGAAGTCTCCAGAGATTAACTCAGAGCAGAGTCATGAATTATTAAAATCACATACAAGACTGTGGTCTAACCAGGACCTGATTAACACTGGAGGAGCGGGTTTAGACCTGGTTTAGACCTGGTTTAGACCTGGTTTAGACCTGGTTTAGACCTGGTTTAGACCTGGTTTAGTACTGGTTTAGTCCTGGTTTAGTCCTGGTTTAGACCTGGTTTAGACCTGGTTTAGACCTGGTTTAGTCCTGGTTTAAACCTGGTTTAGTCCTTGTTTAGACCTGGTTTAGACCTGGTTTAGTCCTGGTTTAGACCTGTTTTGTACTGGGATTCAGTCCTGGTTTAGTCCTGGTTCGGTTCCTTAGTTAGTCCTAGTCTAGTTCTTGAATCTAGTCTTGATCTGCACATTACAGGATTAAGTCCAAGATTTAACCTTTAGTGAGTCGGACTTTATTTGAGGTTTAGACCCGGTTTAGTCCTAGTTTGGTCTTGGTTCAGACCTGGTTTTGTTGCCAGGTTTAGATCTGCTCTAGTCCTGGTTTAGACCTGGTTTAGACCTGGTTTAGACCCGGTTTAGTCCTGGTTTAGACCCGGTTTAGTCCTAGTTTGGTCTTGGTTCAGACCTGGTTTTGTTGCCAGGTTTAGATCTGCTCTAGTCCTGGTTTAGACCTGGTTTAGACCTGGTTTAGACCCGGTTTAGTCCTGGTTTAGACCCGGTTTAGTCCTAGTTTGGTCTTGGTTCAGACCTGGTTTTGTTGCCAGGTTTAGATCTGCTCTAGTCCTGGTTTAGACCTGGTTTAGACCTGGTTTAGACCCGGTTTAGTCCTGGTTTAGACCCGGTTTAGTCCTAGTTTGGTCTTGGTTCAGACCTGGTTTTGTTGCCAGGTTTAGATCTGCTCTAGTCCTGGTTTAGACCTGGTTTAGACCTGGTTTAGACCCGGTTTAGTCCTGGTTTAGACCCGGTTTAGTCCTAGTTTGGTCTTGGTTCAGACCTGGTTTTGTTGCCAGGTTTAGATCTGCTCTAGTCCTGGTTTAGTCCCGGTCCCGGTCCTGGTCTCTGGTGTGTATTATGATGTCTGAGGTAACACCTCCATTGACAGCTGTCTGTTCCTGATGTGTATGAGGCCGAAGCAGAGGCTCATGGGAAACGCGGTCTTTCTGTTTGAAAGTGGAGCTGCATCAATAATAAATGACTTCTTCACCAGAGGAGGGTTTTACTGATCCTGCTCAGGATTAAGACTTAAACCAGGTCTAAAGCAGGACTGGACCAGGACTGGACCAGGTCTAAACCAGGACTAAACAAAGACTAAACCAGGTCTAAACCAGGACTAAACCAGGACTAAACCAGGACTAAACCAGGACTAAACAAAGACTAAACCAGGACTGAACCAGGACTGGACCAGGACTAAACAAAGACTAAACCAGGTCTAAACCAGGACTAAACCAGGACTAAACCAGGACTAAACAAAGACTAAACCAGGTCTAAACCAGGACTAAACCAGGACTAAACCAGGACTAAACAAAGACTAGACCAGGTCTAAACCAGGACTGAACCAGGACTGGACCAGGACTAAACCAGGTCTAAACCAGGACTGAACCAGGACTGGACCAGGACTAAACCAGGTCTAAACCAGGACTGAACCAGGACTGGACCAGGACTAGACCAGGTCTAAACCAGGACTGGACCAGGGCTAAACCAGGGCTAAACCAGGTCTAAACTAAGACTAAACCTAGATCTCCAAACCTGGACTAAACCAGGACTAAACCAGGACTAAACCTGGACTAAACCTGGGCTAAACAGATAAACAGAACTAATATCTTGTCTTTAATAAACTAATCCTCGCCTCTCTCCGGACCAGGACCAGGTCCAGGACCAGGTCCAGGTCCAGGTCCAGGTCCAGGTCCAGGTCCAGGTCCAGGTCCAGACCAAGTCTTTTGTTCCTGTGTGGTCCTGAGGCGTCTCAGTGTCTGTAAAGGTCGTCCCGGAGCAGAGTTAGTCCGAGTTATCTCCCTCAGACTGATCGTATCCGAGTCCGCTCCGAGTCCAATCTACGTCAAAACCAAAGTCCTGACCTCAACAAAACCCGCCAGGACCGGACTAAAACCACCTGAAATCTGAGTGGACCCTCAAACCTAAGATGTTTAGAGCTGACCTTCTTCTGATTTAGACCTGGATTAGCAAAAGTTTATTCCTGTTTTAGACCTAGTTTAGTCCGGGTTTAGACCTCTTTTAGTCCTGATTTAGCTCTGGTTTAGGACCTGGTTTAGCGCTGATTTAGTTCCTGTCTAAACATCGACCGCTGCAGCCGTTCCCAAAGTCAGGACGGTCGTGGCCCCTTAAATTTCCAAAAATCCCTCGTGGACCCCCAACGATAAAACTTCCCTCTTTTCAAAAGACTCTGCCATGTTTTTCTCCATATTTTTCTTTATTTTTTTATAAAAACATTACAAAAAACATTGATTATTGACTAAAACTTGTTTTTATTGTAATATTTTAAAACAAGTATACAACTGTAATTAATTTCAAATGTTTTTTATTTACTTAATGTTTTAATATTTTCATTGACTTTTTATATTTGTGTGTGTTTTATTTGTTTTTATGAACCAAAACCATGTGTCTGAAATAATAATAATAATAAATAATAAAAAATTCAAATTGAAATTGAGAAATAAGGGGTCTAACCATGGTTTTGACCTCGTTAGTTTCAGATCTTGGTTTTAGTCCGACCTCTGGCTCAGATCTAGTCCACAGCTCCTGACAGATCAAGGACTAGAAGAACTAACCCTGGTTTTTCTCTGGGTTTACGCCGCTTTAGTCCTGGTCTTGGGGTTAGGAAAAGTCGTTTTAGTCACGTTTTATTCCTGATCACATAAAACAGTAGATATCATTCATAAGTACAATTAATATCCCATTTTAATCCCATTTTCTGTGACAAAGTGTCTCGTTAGTCCTTGTGTGAAGTAGTTTTTATAATCCTACCTTCTGCTTGAGCTGCGCCATTAATTCAGTACCCTAATTTGCATACGGACGTCCTCATTTGCATATGCATTGGATTAATCTATAAGTGAGTATGTCACCGCCTTAGTCCCAGTTCAGCGGAGTGAGACAGATCTGCTCCGGATGAAAAATAATGAGGATTTTATTGAGTTTACGCCCGGAGCCTGAGAAAGACGGGACGCAGGTGACACCAGGGGGCGGAGTTAATCAATGAAGGGGTGTGGCAGTGGGCGGGGCTGGTCAGAAAGGTTAACCTGCGGATAAAAGGGGAGGATTACATTGCGCTGAATCTCTGTCTTCTACTTTTTACTCTGTCGGGCTTTTAAAGGACCAAAGACACGCTATCAAAGTGTGCTACACGCTAAATGAATAAGTTGTACTAAAATCTGTAAAACAAATCTGTAAAACGAGGTGTTTTTGCCGGAAACGCACAAAATTTAAGGCAGAGAAAATGCAAATGAATTCGCTTTACTGTCTTTGTTTGATTTATCAGGAGTCAGGAGGTAAATCTGCGTGAAAATGTAGCACTTTAAAGGAGAAGGTGCAGAAGTTTTGCGGAGGAACGACTGCTGTTATTTATGCACAGATGGGGCGTTGAAAAAAAAGAAAGTAAGGTTCAGTAACACGGCTGACAGAGATCGTAAGTTCAGTAACACGGCTGACAGAGATCGTAAGTTCAGTAACACGTCTGACAGAGATCGTAGGCTCAGTAACACGTCTGACAGAGATCGTAGGCTCAGTAACACTTCTGACAGTGATGGTAGACTCAGTAACACGGCTGACAGAGATCGTAGGCTCAGTAACACGTCTGACAGAGATCATAGGCTCAGTAACACGTCTGACAGAGATCGTAGGCTCAGTAACACGTCTGACAGATGGTAGGTTCAGTAACACGTCTGACAGAGATCGTAGGTTCAGTAACACGTCTGACAGAGATCGTAAGTTCAGTAACACGTCTGACAGAGATCGTAGGTTCGGTAACACGTCTGACAGAGATCGTAGGTTCGGTAACACGTCTGACAGAGATCGTAAGTTCAGTAACACGTCTGACAGAGATCGTAGGTTCAGTAACACGTCTGACAGAGATCGTAGGTTCAGTAACACGTCTGACAGAGATGGTAGGTTCAGTAACACGGCTTACAGAGATCGTAGGCTCGGTAACACGGCTGACAGAGATCGTAGGCTCGGTAACACGGCTGACAGAGATCGTAGGTTCGGTAACACGTCTGACAGAGATCGTAGGTTCGGTAACACGGCTGACAGAGATCGTAGGCTCGGTAACACGGCTGACAGAGATCGTAGGTTTGGTAACACGTCTGACAGAGATCGTAGGTTCGGTAACACGGCTGACAGAGATCGTAGGTTCAGTAACACATCTGACAGAGATCGTAGGTTCAGTAACACGTCTGACAGAAATCGTAGGTTCGGTAACACGGCTGACAGAGATGGTAGGTTCAGTAACACGGCTGACAGAGATCGTAGGTTCAGTAACACGTCTGACAGAGATGGTAGGTTCAGTAACACGGCTGACAGAGATCGTAGGTTCAGTAACACGTCTGACAGAGATCGTAGGTTCAGTAACACGTCTGACAGAGATCGTAGGTTCGGTAACACGTCTGACAGAGATCGTAGGTTCAGTAACACGGCTGACAGAGATCGTAGGTTGAGTAACACGTCTGACAGAAATCGTAGGTTCGGTAACACGTCTGACAGAGATGGTAGGTTCAGTAACACGTCTGACAGAGATCGTAGGCTCAGTAACACGTCTGACAGAGATCGTAGGTTCAGTAACACGTCTGACAGAGATGGTAGGTTCAGTAACACGGCTGACAGAGATCGTAGGCTCAGTAACACGGCTGACAGTGATGGTAGGCTCAGTAACACGTCTGACAGAGATGGTAGGTTCAGTAACACGGCTGACAGAGATCGTAGGCTCAGTAACACGGCTGACAGAGATGGTAGGCTCAGTAACACGGCTGACAGTGATGGTAGGCTCAGTAACACGGCTGACAGAGATCGTAGGTTCGGTAACACGTCTGACAGTGATTGTAGGCTCAGTAACACTTCTGACAGTGATCATAGGTTCAGTAACACGTCTGACAGTGATCGTAGGCTCAGTAACACGGCTGACAGTGATCGTAGGTTCAGTAACACGTCTGACAGTGATCGTAGGTTCAGTAACACGGCTGACAGAGATGGTAGGCTCAGTAACACGTCTGACAGAGATGGCAGGCTCAGTAACACGTCTGACAGAGATGGTAGGCTCAGTAACACGTCTGACAGTGATCGTAGGTTCGGTAACACGTCTGACAGAGATCGTAAGTTCGGTAACACTTCTGACAGAGATGGTAGGCTCAGTAACACTTCTGACAGAGATGGTAGGCTCAGTAACACTTCTGACAGTGATGGTAGGCTCAGTAACACGTCTGACAGTGATCGTAGGTTCGGTAACACGTCTGACAGAGATGGTAGGCTCAGTAACACGGCTGACAGAGATGGTAAGTTCAGTAACACGGCTGACAGTGATCGTAGGTTCAGTAACACTTCTGACAGAGATCGTACGTTCAGTAACACGGCTGACAGTGATGGTAGGCTCAGTAACATGGCTGACAGAGATGGTAGGTTCAGTAACACGGCTGACAGTGATCGTAGGTTCAGTAACACTTCTGACAGAGATCGTACGTTCAGTAACACGGCTGACAGAGATTGTAGGCTCAGTAACACGTCTGACAGTGATGGTAGGCTCAGTAACACGGCTGACAGAGATCGTAGGCTCAGTAACACGTCTGACAGTGATGGTAGGCTCAGTAACACGTCTGACAGAGATCGTAGGCTCAGTAACACGGCTGACAGTGATGGTAGGCTCAGTAACACGGCTGACAGAGATCGTAGGCTCAGTAACACTTCTGACAGTAGGTAAATGCTGTGTGACTGCAGTAATCAGTGGAATCAGCAGCAGTGAGGTTTAACAGCAGCTCATTAACAGAGCCATTATCTCTGTCAGAGGATAATTGTGTAATGGCCGCTCGTCTCCTTCCTGCAGAGCTCTGTGTCCCGGTGTAACCCAGCTCTGAGCTCTGATAACTCTGTAACCGCAGGAGGACAAAGTACTCCCAACAAAATAAGAGTCAAGTATTTAGAAAGATGAAAGTAGTAAAATGTACTCTGACTACTACAACTACTAGTACTACAACCACAAACCAGCATCAACCTCAGGACGCTCTGAATGCAAGGTGAGAGTGCTACTGAAGTAAAAAATATTTAAGAAAAAAAAAAAAGTATTGCTGTAACTGATACTACTACTACTACTACTACTACTACTACTACTACTACTACTACTACTACTAATGTTTTTTAACTTCCAAAAAACTGAACTATGTATTTAAAATGTTGTCAGTATTTTAAGGTGGTATTATATGGTGGTATTTTAAGGCTGTGATTTAAGGTGGTATTTTAAGGCTGTGTGTTAAGGCAGTATTTTAAGGTGGTATTGTAAGGCAGTATTTTAAGGTAGTATTTTAAGGTGGTATTGTAAGGCAGTATTTTAAGGTAGTATTGTAAGGCAGTATTTTAAGGTAGTATTTTAAGGTGGTATTGTAAGGCAGTATTTTAAGGTGGTATTGTAAGGCAGTATTTTAAAGTGGTATTTTAAGGTGGTATTGTAAGGCAGTATTTTAAAGTGGTATTTTAAGGTGGTATTGTAAGGCAGTATTTTAAGGTGGTATTGTAAGGCAGTATTTTAAAGTGGTATTTTAAGGTGGTATTGTAAGGCAGTATTTTAAGGTGGTATTGTAAGGCAGTATTTTAAGGTGGTATTGTAAGGCAGTATTGCAAGGCAGTATTTTAAGGTGGTATTGTAAGGCAGTATTTTAAGGTAGTATTTTAAGGTGGTATTGTAAGGCAGTATTTTAAGGTAGTATTTTAAGGTGGTATTGTAAGGCAGTATTTTAAGGTGGTATTGTAAGGCAGTATTTTAAAGTGGTATTGTAAGGCAGTATTTTAAAGTGGTATTTTAAGGTGGTATTGTAAGCCAGTATTTTAAGGTGGTATTGTAAGGCAGTATTTTAAAGTGGTATTTTAAGGTGGTATTGTAAGGCAGTATTTTAAGGTGGTATTGTAAGGCAGTATTTTAAGGTGGTATTGTAAGGCAGTATTGCAAGGCAGTATTTTAAGGTGGTATTGTAAGGCAGTATTTTAAGGCAGTATTTTAAGGTGGTATTGTAAAGCAGTATTGTAAGGCAGTATTTTAAGGCAGTATGTGAAGGCAGTATTTTAAGGTGGTATTGTAAAGCAGTATTGTAAGGCAGTATTTTAAGGTGGTATTGTAAGGCAGTATTTTAAGGCAGTATTTTAAGGTGGTATTGTAAGCCAGTATTTGAAGGCAGTATTTTAAGGCAGTATTTGAAGGCAGTATTTTAAGGTGTTATTGTAAAGCAGTATTTTAAGGCAGTATTTTAAGGTGGTATTGTAAGGCAGTATTTTAAGGCAGTATTTGAAGGCAGTATTTTAAGGTGGTATTGTAAAGCAGTATTTTAAGGCAGTATTTTAAGGTGGTATTGTAAGGCAGTATTTTAAGGCAGTATTTGAAGGCAGTATTTTAAGGTGGTATTGTAAAGCAGTATTTTAAGGCAGTATTTTAAGGTGGTATTGTAAGGCAGTATTGTAAGGCAGTATTTTAAGGTGGTATTGTAAGGCAGTATTTTAAGGCAGTATGTGAAGGCAGTATTTTAAGGTGGTATTGTAAAGCAGTATTGTAAGGCAGTATTTTAAGGTGGTATTGTAAGGCAGTATTTTAAGGCAGTATGTGAAGGCAGTATTTTAAGGTGGTATTTGAAGTTCTGTTGCTGAGGTGAAACTGTGGCAGTCCCGTACGGAGCGCAGTTGGCAGGCTGTCAGTCAGTTCTGTCATAAATCTGAGTCAGAGTTAATGAGAAAAGTCACCTCTGTGTTAAACTCTGAGTGATGGAGGAGCAGGGACGTGTTAAAGAAGACGTTTGTAATGAGTCTGTGGAATCTGAACACCTGGAAGTTCCAGGAACCATGGAAGAAAAAACATTTATCATGACTGCAAAGTTACATTCAAATACATGAAGTCGTAACATAATGCATGGAAATGACTGGAAATAACTCAAAACGTCTCTATGCAAAGTGTCAGAGGTGGAAAGTAACTGTTAACCATGTGAAAAACGAGTCTTACGAACGGCTCGGTCCATTCCGTCCAGCTCTGATCCTTCTCTGTTGGAGGAGTTTGTTTTCTGAGATTCAGGCTGCCCAGAGCCAAAACGACTCACTTTACACTTTGTTTTGTTCCCTGTGCACTAAAAGGTCTTAATTTAACTCCTGATTTGAATGCACTGAGCTATAATGTGCTTTAATTTGACTTAAATTTGGCATCAACTGTATTCATGAATGATCTTTTAATTATTTTTATCTTATTTATATCTCTTCCTTTAAGGGTCTTTTTAATTAAGTTGTGTTCCAGTGTGCCTCGTAGTGTTTTAAACATAGAGATATAATAAAACACTAGAGTGGTCATGGCAACTGCTTCGGTGGCAATTCCGGCGGCCATCTTGTGACTGTAGGCTAACGCTAATGCTAATGGTAAGTAAACTAAAAACAGGGACATAAGTCTCATAGAATAAAAGTCAGAAATTTAAATAAAGTGATCGCTTCCAACTCGTAATAATCCAAGTCTTGGTTAGTGCGTATTTGCACTGAAATACAGAGTTCTGATGCATAAAGGACTGTTATTTAGTCATGTTTGTACTAACTGGATTTCGCCCTTGTTCTGCTGTTTTAGTATTTATTAAATGTATCACTGTAAAATATTTAAGCAACACCTCATTGTCAATGTTAACTTGTTATGATGAATGAGGACAAATCCAGTGAGCCTGGTGTCTGTCACCGTATAATAATAATTAGCTGTAACTGTACATTGTAATAATCGTTTTATTAAGGAATTTAATCAATAGCTGATAAACATAACAACACTGTAATAAATAAGTGTTTGCTGTCAATCCACTGGAAAAAAAGAATAGCTACACGACTAACAGCTACACGCCCTGACTGTTCATATTTTCTTTTTAAATGATTTTTAGCAACACTGTATGGACAAAAATCCAAGTTCAATGTAAATATGGGCTAAATGTAAGTAAATGTTTGATGTTAATAAAATGCATATTTGTAAAGAGGCTATGTGAATAACGTGTAATCATTTAAAAACTGAGGTACAAATGTTAAAGTTAAAAATCAAGTGACTAATCTCATTTCACACAGTATTATTAATTAGCTTAGCTTTTTAATCTATTAGCTTTAATTGCACAAAAAAAAAAAAAAAAAAAAAAAAAAAAAAAGGCAATAGCTTAAAATAATTTTTTGCAAGACCGGGCATGAGAGCAAGCACAAATAAGAAAAAAGTCACCAAATGAAGAAAATTATATAAAAAAAAATATGGCCCTATTTGTTTACATTGTGCTCGGGTCACAATATGGCCGCCGCGTCAGTTACTGTCACCATTAGAATGTCCACTCTAGTGTTTTATTATAGCTCTATGGTTTTAAATGTTTTATGTGTTTGTGCTGCCTACTGCCCACCAAATGTCTTCTTCTGGGACAAAAAAGATAAAAACCTGATTGATTATGATTTGTATGGATTGTGCTGGAGATCTGCTAGCACATGCTACGTGCTAACTGTAATTTGTTTCCAGTTTGTCAGGTGAAATAAACAAAACGAAACCCTGAAACACCAACGCAGAAGTCCCCCGATCACACTCGTCACCAAAACAAGCAACGCCATTTATTTGCAAATATTGTTCCTGCTTTTCTACAAAATACTGTACACGATATTGTCTCAGCTCCAGGAAACAGATTCATTTCCATCTGCCTTGCACCAACACAGTTTCCTCGTTGGTATATTTCACCGCATTGTTCCTCTCTGCAGATCGTTCCCAGGACCTCAGTCACACACAGCTCTCGGTTTTCGTCCGTTCATTTATTTCTCCACACTTCCATTAGGCCTCTGTGCTGCGGAGGATCCGGCAGAGACAGAGGAGGATTCTGGGACGGAGCCATCGATTCTGAACCAAACGTTTGCAGAGAAAATGCTCGGTGGATTTATGAGAGAGTCCTGCTCGTCCTTCAACGCTTTCCTGCTGAAACTCAGTTCTACTGAAACCCAGGTCTACCTGGGCTAGACCTGGGCTAGACCTGGGTTAGACCTGGGCTAGACCTGGGTTAGACCTGGGTTAGACCTGGGCTAGACCTGGGTTAGACCTGGGTTAGACCTGGGCTAGACCTGGGTTAGACCTGGGTTAGACCTGGGCTAGACCTGGGTTAGACCTGGGTTAGACCTGGGTTAGACCTGGGTTAGACCTGGGCTAGACCTGGGTTAGACCTGGGTTAGACCTGGGTTAGACCTGGGCTAGACCTGGGTTAGACCTGGGCTAGACCTGGGTTAGACCTGGGTTAGACCTGGGCTAGACCTGGGTTAGACCTGGGTTAGACCTGGGCTAGACCTGGGTTAGACCTGGGTTAGACCTGGGCTAGACCTGGGTTAGACCTGGGTTAGACCTGGGCTAGACCTGGGCTAGACCTGGGTTAGACCTGGGCTAGACCTGGGCTAGACCTGGGTTAGACCTGGGCTAGACCTGGTTTAGACCTGGTTTAGTTCTAGTATAGACCTGGTTTAGACCTGGTTTAGTTCTAGTATAGACCTGGTTTAGTTCTAGTATAGACCTGGTTTAGACCTGGTTTAGTCCTAGTATAGACCTGGTTTAGTCCGAGTATAGACCTGGTTTAGTTCTAGTATAGACCTGGTTTAGTTCTAGTATAGACCTGGTTTAGTTCTAGTATAGACCTGGTTTAGTCCTAGTATAGACCTGGTTTAGACCTGGTTTAGTTCTAGTATAGACCTGGTTTAGTCCGAGTATAGACCTGGTTTAGTTCTAGCATAGACCTGGGTTAGACCTGGGTTAGACCTGGGCTAGACCTGGGTTAGACCTGGGCTAGACCTGGGCTAGACCTGGGCTAGACCTGGGTTAGTCCTACTATAGACCTGGTTTAGTCCTAGTATAGACCTGGTTTAGTCCTAGTATAGACCTCGTTTAGACCTGGTTTAGTCCTAGTATAGACCTGGTTTAGACCTGGTTTAGACCTGGTTTAGTTCTAGTATAGACCTGGTTTAGTCCTAGTATAGACCTGGTTTAGACCTGGTTTAGTCCTTGTATAGTCCTGGTTTAGTCCGAGTATAGACCTGGTTTAGTTCTAGTATAGACCTGGTTTAGACCTGGTTTAGTTCTAGTATAGACCTGGTTTAGTCCGAGTATAGACCTGGTTTAGTTCTAGCATAGACCTGGTTTAGACCTGGTTTAGTTCTAGTATAGACCTGGTTTAGTTCTAGCATAGACCTGGTTTAGACCTGGTTTAGTTCTAGTATAGACCTGGTTTAGTCCTAGTATAGACCTGGTTTAGACCTGGTTTAGTCCTTGTATAGTCCTGGTTTAGTCCGAGTATAGACCTGGTTTAGTTCTAGTATAGACCTGGTTTAGACCTGGTTTAGTTCTAGTATAGACCTGGTTTAGTCCGAGTATAGACCTGGTTTAGTTCTAGCATAGACCTGGTTTAGACCTGGTTTAGTTCTAGTATAGACCTGGTTTAGACCTGGTTTAGTTCTAGTATAGACCTGGTTTAGACCTGGTTTAGTTCTAGTATAGACCTGGTTTAGTCCTAGTATAGTCCTGGTTTAGTTCTAGTATAGACCTGGTTTAGACCTGGTTTAGTTCTAGTATAGACCTGGTTTAGTCCGAGTATAGTCCTGGTTTAGTTCTAGTATAGACCTGGTTTAGACCTGGTTTAGTTCTAGTATAGACCTGGTTTAGTCCTAGTATAGACCTGGTTTAGACCTGGTTTAGTCCTAGTATAGTCCTGGTTTAGTCCTAGTGTAGACCTGGTTTAGTCCTAGTATAGACCTGGTTTAGTCCTAGTATAGACCTGGTTTAGTCCTGGTTTAGACCTGGTTTAGTCCTAGTATAGTCCTGGTTTAGTCCTAGTGTAGACCTGGTTTAGACCTGGTTTAGTTCTAGTATAGACCTGGTTTAGTCCTGGTTTAGTTCTAGTATAGACCTGGTTTAGACCTGGTTTAGTTCTAGTATAGACCTGGTTTAGTCTGAGTATAGACCTGGTTTAGACCTGGTTTAGTCCGAGTATAGACCTGGTTTAGACCTGGTTTAGTTCTAGTATAGACCTGGTTTAGACCTGGTTTAGTTCTAGTATAGACCTGGTTTAGACCTGGTTTAGACCTGGTTTAGTCCGAGTATAGACCTGGTTTAGACTGAAACTTGTATAATTCTAGGAATCACATTTGCTTCCACTTGGGTTCGCACACTGACAACAGCATGTCCCTCTAGGGCCACCGTAGATCTTCAGGAGGTGTAGAAAGGAGCAGGGACGGGTGCATGGACTCCGTGCCACCACTAGATGTCGCCAAAAGCTGCTGCACACTTGGTTTAAACGGCTGTAGTGATTTTTCTGTAGCAGTAAATATTCTGGCTTTTCTCTCATCTCTGTTCGTCTCGTCATTTGTTCGTCTCGTTGTTTGTTCATCTCGTCGTTTGTTCATCTCGTCGTTTGTTCGTCTTGTCGTTTGTTTGTCTCTTCGTTTGTTCGTCTCTTCGTTTGTTCGTTTCGTCGTTTGTTCGTCTTGTCGTTTGTTTGTCTCTTCGTTTGTTCGTCTTGTCATTTGTTTGTCTCTTCGTTTGTTCGTCTCTTCGTTTGTTCATCTCTTCGTTTGTTCATCTCTTCGTTTGTTCGTCTCTTCGTTTGTTCGTCTCTTCGTTTGTTCGTCTTGTCGTTTGTTTGTCTCTTCGTTTGTTCGTCTCTTCGTTTGTTCATCTCTTCGTTTGTTCGTCTCTTCGTTTGTTCGTCTCTTCGTTTGTTCGTCTCTTCGTTTGTTCGTCTTGTCGTTTGTTTGTCTCTTCGTTTGTTCGTCTCATCGTTTGTTCGTCTCTTCGTTTGTTCATCTCTTCGTTTGTTCGTCTCTTCGTTTGTTTGTTTCGTCGTTTGTTCATCTCTTCGTTTGTTTGTCTCGTCGTTTGTTCATCTCTTCGTCTCTTCGTTTGTTCGTCTCTTCGTTTGTTCGTCTCATCGTTTGTTTGTCTCTTCATTTGTTCGTCTCTTCGTTTGTTCGTCTCATCGTTTGTTCATCTCTTCATTCGTTTGTCTCGTCATTTGTTCATCTCTTCGTCTCTTCATCTCTTCGTTTGTTCGTCTCATCGTTTGTTCATCTCTTCGTTTGTTTGTCTCGTCGTTTGTTCATCTCTTCGTCTCTTCATCTCTTCGTTTGTTCGTCTCTTCGTTTGTTCGTCTCTTCGTTTGTTTGTCTCTTCATTTGTTCGTCTCTTCGTTTGTTCGTCTCTTCGTTTGTTTGTCTCTTCGTTTGTTCGTCTCTTCGTTTGTTCATCTCTTCGTTTGTTCGTCTCTTCGTTTGTTGGTCTCTTCGTTTGTTCGTCTCTTCGTTTGTTTGTCTCGTCGTTTGTTCGTCTCTTCGTTTGTTCGTCTCTTCGTTTGTTTGTCTCTTCGTTTGTTCATCTCGTCGTTTGTTCATCTCGTCGTTTGTTCGTCTCTTCGTTTGTTCGTCTCTTCGTTTGTTCGTCTCTTCGTTTGTTCGTCTCTTCGTTTGTTTGTCTCTTCATCTCTTCGTTTGTTCGTCTCTTCATTTGTTTGTCTCGTCGTTTGTTCATCTCTTCGTCTCTTCATCTCTTCGTTTGTTCGTCTCTTCGTTTGTTCATCTCGTCGTTTGTTCATCTCGTCGTTTGTTCGTCTCTTCGTTTGTTCGTCTCTTCGTTTGTTCGTCTCTTCGTTTGTTCGTCTCTTCGTTTGTTCGTCTCTTCATCTCTTCGTTTGTTCGTCTCTTCGTTTGTTTGTCTCGTCGTTTGTTCATCTCTTCGTCTCTTCATCTTGTCGTTTGTTCGTCTCTTCGTTTGTTCGTCTCTTCGTTTGTTCGTCTCTTCGTTTGTTTGTCTCTGATATTGTGACATTTCTGTATTAAAGTGTGGATCTGCTGCGTTCTGGTGCTGTCTGTTTCAGTCCGGGAGCGGCGAGCGAGAGGACAGCGCTGACATTTCTGATGCGTCTCACACACGCGCGGCTCGTATTGTGTTCGTTAATAAGAAAACACGCCTTTTTCATTTGAGCGAGGAGAGGATAAACAGCAGCTCCGAACAGCGCTGCGGGCCAAAACACAAAAGACAAAACAAGAAGAGGAGAAAAAAAATAAAAACACAGAGGCTCGGACAGAAACAGAAACCTTCAGAGCCACTGCAGAGACCGAGGAGGAAATCGATCTGAGCAAAGATGTTTGTTCAGGAGGAAACAGGAGGTCAGACCAGGACAGGACAGGACCAGGACTGGACCAGGACCTGGACTAGACCTGGACAGGACCAGAACTGGAACAAGACTGGACCTGGACTCGACCAGGACCAGGACTGGACCAGGACAGGACCAGGACTAGACCTGGACCTGGACTAGACCTGGACAGGACCAGGACTGGAACAAGACTGGACCTGGACCAGGACAGGACCAGGACAGGACCAGGACAGGACCAGGACAGGACCAGGACTAGACCTGGACTAGACCTGGACTGAACCACGACTAAACCAGGACTAAACTAGGACTAAACTAGGACTAAACCAGGACTAAACCAGGACTGAACCAGGACAGGACCAGGACTGGACCTGGACTGGACCAGGACTGGACCAAGACTGGACCTGGACTAGACCTGGACAGGACCAGGACTGGACCAGGACTGGACCAGGACTAGACCTGGACTGGACCTGGACAGTACCAGGACAGGACCAGGACTAAACCAGGACTAAACCAGGACTAAACTACGACTAAACCAGGACTAAACCAGGACTAAACTAGGACTAAACCAGGACTAAACTAGGACTAAACCAGGACTGAACCAGGACAGGACCAGGACTGAACCTACGACTAAACCAGGACTAACCAGGACTAAACCAGGAGTAAACCAGGACTAAACCAGGTCTAAACCAGGACTGAACCAGGACTAAATCTAGTTATATATTAAGACAATATACAGTACTAGACCAATGACTTGAAACCTGTAGAATTATATATTTTTTTTAAGTCACACAAAAAATATTAAAACAAAATTTTAATTCTATTTTGCTTTATAAAAAAATAATTAAGCAAATCCTTACCGAGAAAAAAACATAAATAGGATCAGAACGAAGTACAATCTTTAGTCCAGTGTTGCAGCCGTGTTTCTGTTTAGTGCTAATGGTTTTTCTTTTGTCTTTTCCACATCAGACCAGAACTCAAACAGCACCGGCCTCAGAATTAACCCAGAATGAGACCATGAATAACATTTCCATAAAAACATGACTAAAACAGGCTCAACATGCTTCTCTCTCGTGTGCTGACGTCTGAACCTGCAGCGCGTCCACTCCCAGGGTTAATGAACGAGACGAACAAGGACCAGGCCGCTTTTAATGAGCTCCAATTTACTGGGTACAAGAATAAACCAGGACTACACCAGGACTGAACCAAGACCAAGCCCTCACATTTTACTGATAATTGGAAAGGGCAGCGTTGGGCTAATTTTAGCTCCTTTCTCCTCTCCTTAGTTTCTCTAAATCAGACCAAGATTTAGCCTCAGAATAACAATCCTGAACTCTCTCTGACCCGCTCCTCTCTCCATAAACCAGCCAAATTTCACCGCTAATTCCGGTTTGGAGCCTTCGTTAGCGGGACGCGGCGGCTCCGATGGTCCCATTATTAAAGATAAATGTGACGCAGGGGGCCGGAGAGGAGAGGGACGGCCGGAGCTCGTTTAAACCTGACCTTTAGGGAACAGAGACTGAAAGAAGGGCTGTTAGAGAAAATGTGGAGAGAAAACAGGAACTGGTGCAGAGAAGTGCAATGGAAGAGAGGGATCATGGGAAGGAGGCGGGACATGTTGACTAGAAATTAAAGCAATGTTTAGGCAAAGCATGAGACTAAAGGCCTTGTCCCACGGCGCTGTTTTTAACGATTCCATCTGCTTCTGTCTAAATATTTATGTCAGCAAATACAAATGTATGTATGTATGTGTGTATGTATGTATGTATGTATGTATGTATGTATGTATGTATGTGTGTATGTATGTATGTATGTATGTGTGTATGTATGTATGTATGTATGTATGTATGTATGTATGTATGTATGTGTGTATGTATGTATGTATGTATGTATGTATGTGTGTATGTATGTATGTATGTATGTATGTATGTATGTATGTATGTGTGTATGCATGTATGTATGTATGTATGTGTGTGTGTATGTATGTATGTATGTATGTATGTATGTGTGTATGTATGTGTGTATGTATGTATGTATGTATGTGTGTATGTATGTATGTATGTATGTATGTATGTATGTATGTGTGTATGCATGTATGTATGTATGTATGTATGTATGTGTGTATGTATGTATGTATGTATGTAAGTATGTATGTGTGTATGTATGTATGTATGTATGTGTGTATGTATGTATGTATGTATGTATGTAAGTATGTGTATGTATGTATGTATGTGTGTGTGTGTATGTATGTATGCATGTATGTATGTATGTATGTGTGTATGTATGTGTGTATGTATGTATGTATGTATGTATGTGTGTATGTATGTATGTATGTATGTATGTATGTATGTGTATGTATGTATGTATGTATGTGTGTATGTATGTATGTGTGTATGTATGTATGTATGTATGTATGTATGTATGTATGTATGTGTGTATGTCTGTATGTATGTATGTATGTATGTGTGTGTGTATGTATGTATGTATGTATGTATGTATGTATGTATGTATGTATGTATGTATGTGTGTATGTATGTATGTAAATGCCATGGACAGGAGCTAGAGCAGTATGAGTAACGTCTTCACTGAGCCCAACATCAAACGTCTGACTAATGTCTGGTTAAGTCTGAGTAAAGAACTGGTGATAAAAACCAAACTGCCACCGCCTCAGGGCCAAGCCATGGCAAAAACCAGAACCTGCGCCTTGTTCTTCTTTTTTAGACCACATTTTCATAGGGGAGCTCAGGGCCACCTCATCAGGAACATCATCAGGAACATCATCAGGAACATCATCAGGAACTTCATCAGGAACTTCATCAGGAACATCATCAGGAACATCATCAGGAACTTCATCAGGAACATCATCAGGAACTTCATCAGGAACATCATCAGGAACATCATCAGGAACTTCATCAGGAACTTCATCAGGAACATCATCAGGAACATCATCAGGAACATCATCAGGAACTTCATCAGGAACTTCATCAGGAACTCCATCTGTTTCTACCGTTACAAGGACTGGCTTTGGCCTGAGATCAGGCACTGTATTTGTTAAATGAATGTTTCTTTGGTGTTATTCAGCTGTTTTCTTGCTCGTTTCACCGTTCCATAAACTTATGGTGCGTTCCGTGGCTGGAAACAGACGAGCTGTCCGCCTGCTCAACAGCTATCAAAGGCTAAAAACCATTAAGATTCCACCCTGTGTAATGGTGAAAACGTCAAAAAAAGGTCAGAGTAACATATGAGAAACGCCAAACGCTATCAGAAGCTGGCCTTTGAACATTTTTAACATGCTCAAAGTTTGACATGGCTAGTGCCAGCTGTCAATGCCTAAATACGTCTGAAAATACAACTGAAAAACAAATAGAGACGTCCAATAAACGTACGCCTTCATTTTTCAGACAAAATCGTGATAAAAAAGTCCATGCACAGTTCCTGAACTCATTCTGATCATTCCAGCGCTGAAACCGCCGTCACTACGATGCAGTAAGCTCATTTATCTATAGGTTAGCCTCAGGTCACTAACAGCCATGCTAAATAGCCATTTTATGCTCTGTCCAGACCCAACCTTTGCCATTATAAACTGCTTGAAGGAGGTGCTAGAAAAGGAAAGTAGAAGAAAGTTTGATTTTGAAGCTCGATACTGCACATTTTCCTAATACCAGATGTGATGTTTAACAGGGCTAATGTCTTAAAAAGGTCTTTAAAAAAGAATCCAGGGTTAAATCCAGAACTAAACCAGGAGTGCATTTAATTTCTACAGGAGGAACAATCACAGGCAGAGTAACCAATCAGAGAAATGAAGGGTGCTGACCTGTATCCAAAACAAACATGGCGCTGATGAAGAACTCTCGCTGTTTTTCCTTAAAAGCCCAGAATCCTGTGTGTTGTGTGGTGCAGGAGCCAAATATTTGAGCATTAGATATCAACACAGACAATGATCAGAATAAAAACAGTCCTAATGTCCTGAGAGAGACGGGTGTCTTCTGTGTGATTCTGCAGAGGACGTTCCCTGCCGTTTAATCGTCTTCATTATAAAGTCCGTCTCCCCCAGATGTGTCCAAGGTGAGTTCAGACCACAGGGACGGATCCGGAGACTCACAGAGACGATTAAAATATGAGCATTAAGAGACGAGTCTGAGGTTATGTCTCTGAAAGGACTTCATCTGAGCAGTTTTAAAGAGTTTTCAGGGTTAAAGAGGGCAAGGTGAGAGATAAAAGCTATTAACCCACGATTAAACTCTTTGTAAAAGGGGTTAACCCAGATCTAAACCAAGTCTAAAGCACTAAACCAGGACTGAACCAGGACTAGCCACCTGTACCACGAGTGGGACCTGCACCACAATTTGAGAACCACTGATCTACACTTTGTTCCTGGTCTAGTCTTTGGTCTTCAGTCCCAGATTAAAACAAAAAATGAGTGCTGGGCAACGATGAAAAACTGCGATTAATTGCAGTGTTGCTATAAAATTCAATCAATAATGCGTTCTGTCTCTTTCAGCTCCTAAATGGCTCTTTATTTGATCACTTCCAGCTTTTAGAATTCAGCCAGAATGTGCTGTTTGACCTGGTTGCCTAAAGTGTATATAGCACCATTTCAAACATCCTTGACGCCCAAAGAATAATAATAATAACAAAAAATCATATTATTTTGCAGTCAAAAAGCCCTACAGCCCTATTCCAGTGTCTCCTCCTCCTGCTGCTGCTCAGTCTGCCCCTGTCTGCTCACTTCTCTCTCCCTTATGACTATCAAAAATGTTATGGGAAGTAAAATTCTCATTGTTGGTCATTTTGAAAGTAAAACATCATTGATACGATCTGAAAACGCCGCGTGTTGCTGCCTATAGTGTTAATTAGCCGTGTGTGTATTAACAGTCAACATTAAACATCATTAACTAAATTATAATAACATATTAACGTGCCCAGCTCTACAAAAAATTCAATATTTCCAAAATTTCCCAGCTTAATTTTCAATGGAAAGTTTTCAGAAATTCATCAGAAATATCCTGTTCCTCTGCAACTTTTATACTCAACACAGTTATCGCATATCACGTGTTTTTTCTTTATATCGTGAAGCCTCATCTTGTCTTTTTCTAACAGAGACCAAGGACAAAACCTGGGCTAAACTGTGTCTAAACCAGTACTAAATCCTTTATTTGCATCGTAGATTATCACCATAATTTAAACACAGACAGCACCCATGATTCTACATCTGAAATATCGTTTATTCCCATTTTCCTCCCATGTCCTCGTCCCAGCACAGACAGCTCTCGTGCTCAGGTAAAGGACGTTTTTCCCATTTACTTTCCGCTCCTCTAAACTCTCTCTGTTCTGGTTTATCTCCTACATTCCTCCACAAACCTCCAGCAGCCATGAACCGAACTGATAACATCCCAGAACGCAACATTAAACATGAATAAAGCAGGTATTTATCATCTACATGTGTGCGCAGTGCATTCTGGAAGAGACAGGGAACATGTTCAAGGTGAGAATTAAAGATGATATCAGGCGTAAAAAAAACACAGAGCAGGGAGAAAAGAGGCTCGGGTAACAAAGATATCGGTGAATAATCTGTAATTATTCATAATCTGATGGGACAGGAGGGAAACGGAGCAGAGAGACGAGAGAGGAAGAGGCAGGGAAGGGTAAGAAGAAGAGCGGCGGCCATGTTGGGAAGGTCAACCGAGACGTGGTGACATTGGTTGGTATTTAATTTGAAATAAGATTAACACAAGAGAATAAACAAGATATACGTATGTAAAAGATATTTAGTGTACAAGAGGAGGAAGCCAGGACTGAAACCAGGTCTAAACCAGGACTAAACCAGGTCTAAACCAGGACTAAACCAGGTCTAAACCAGGGCAGGATCTGGATTAAACAGGGACTAAATGTGAGAAACACTGGGACTAAGCCAGGACTAAAGCCAAAAATAAAACCAAGACTAAACGATAACTACACCAGGACTGAACCAGGTCTAAACCAGGTCTTTAACCAGGACTTAACAAGGACTAAACCAGGATAAAACCATGACTGAACCAGGACGAACTAAAAGTATAATTTTGGATTTGTACAAGAACTAAACCAAGACTGCAGCAGGTCTAAACCAAGTCTTAAACCAGGACTGAACTCGATCTAAAACAGGACTAAAGCAGGAATAACCCAGCAATAAACCAGGATAAAACCATGAATAAACCAAGGCTACATCTGGACTAAACCTGGAGAAAAAACAGATTAAAGGGAAGTCTAAACTGGGACTAAACCAGGCTGAGGTGAAACCAAGACTAAGGCAGAACTAAACCAAGAACGAACTGGGTTTAGATCAGGACTAAACCAGGTAAACTTGACTTCTAAGACTTAACTATGGCTCAAAATATTCAAACATAATGATAAATTCTGCTTAATTAAATGTGAGAGTAAATGTTGAATATTTTGAGCAGAACTACAGAGAAGTGTGCCTTTGGAAAAGTTTGTGGAAAAGTTTAAATCCTGACTCTGCAGATTTTGGTCTGAAGCCACGAGGCAAATGTAAAATTCACCAGGTTTTAATGGATTACACTCATTCTGCTCCATAAATATTCACCAGAGACAACTGAAGACAGGGGACAGGGGACAGGGGGCAGGGGACAGGAGACAAGAGACAAGAGACAAGAGACAGGGGACAGAAGACAGGGGACAGGAGACAAGAGACAATAGACAAGAGACAGGGGACGGGGACAGAAGACAGGGGACAGGGGACGGGGGACAGGAGACAGGGGACGGGGACAGAAGACAGGGGACAGGGGACGGGGGACAGGAGACAGGAGACAGGGGACAGAAGACTGGGGACAGGAGACAGGGGACAGGAGACAGGGGACAGGAGATGGGGGACAAGAGACAATAGACAGGGGACAGGGGACAGAAGACAGGGGACAGGAGACAGAAGAGGAGACAGGAGAGGAGACAGGGGACAGGAGACAGGGGACAGGAGACAGGAGACAGGGGACAGAAAACCGGGGACAGGAGACAGGGGACAAGAGACAATAGACAAGAGACAGGGGACAGAAGACAGGGGACAGGAGACAGAAGACAGGGGACAGGAGACAGGGGACAGGAGACAGAAGAGGAGACAGGAGAGGAGACAGGGGACAGGAGACAGAAGAGGAGACAGGAGACAGGAGAGGAGACAGGAGATAGGGAACAGGAGGCAGGGGACAGGGGACAGGTGACAGGGGACAGGAGACAGGAGAGGAGACAGGAGATAGGGAACAGGAGGCAGGGGACAGGAGACAGGTGACAGGGGACAGGAGACAGGAGAGGAGACAGGAGATAGGGAACAGGAGGCAGGGGACAGGAGACAGGTGACAGGGGACAGAAGAGGAGACAGGAGACAGGGGACAGGAAAAGAAACAGGAGAGGAGACAGGGGACAGAAGACTGGGGACAGGGGACAGGAGACAGTCATGTCCTGTCAAAATAAAAGCCTGAAAACCAGTCATAACAAAAATGATTGGAGCAGAAACAAAAACCTCTGCTTAAACTGGTGTTGAAGAAAGCGTAAACCCCATAAAGACATTAGGATGAATCAAGATTGGACCAAACCAAGCCTAAAGCTGGACTAAACCAGGACCAAACAAAGACTCAGCTAACCAAACCTAAAGACTAAAACCTAGGACTACAGCATAAGGGACTGTAGACCGTTGTCAGTCAGTCTCCTCCGTGTCTCCTGTACAGTGCAGAATGCGTTCAGTTCGCCAAACTTTCATAAATGTTCGATCGCTAGCAGTGTGACTCTGAAGTGCTGGATGTTTGCAAGTTTTCTCCCCGACAAAACCCACAATGTCGACGAAACCTTCTGCAATGTGCACGAAACGTTCTTCTCACACAAAAAGTTGGACTTCGGCTGTAGGACGCCATTACGGAATAAATGAATCTTCAGTTCGTTACATAAAGAAAGAGGAAAATAACATAAGGACGACAGCACCCATACGTTTTACCAAAGGGCAAAAAGGGCTGTAACTGTCTGCAACAAGACTTTTGTAAGGATGGAGTCTGCTTTAGCTTTGTGACATGAAGCTGGATACCAACAAACTAAAAAGCTTCATGAAACCTTTGCTGAGAGCGAGGAGCAGGACGATACGGAGTCCAGGCCATTGACGAGTATCATATTTATTTATAGGAAAACATTTATATTTTTATTTCTCAAACAAATGGTCTTTGGTTTCATTCTATAATTCTGGACTTATTTTTTTAAAGCTACGAAGGCTTGAACATTGAGAGTGTTTAAACAAGAGAGAAATGTGAGAAAATGTTAATGCCTGTCTCGGAAAAGTGTATAAAGTGTGTGGTGAGGGGTTTTACAGACTTATATATAATAACTGTAAAAAATAAAGCTGACTACTTCACAGATTTTGCCTGTTGTGGGTTATTTTAGAACCCCCTGCGATAAACGAGGGACCATTGTAATACATGTTTTCAAAATACAGTGATGCAAAAATAGCATTTAGCCTACAACTTTTCCCATTCATTTAGGAGACTTTGTAAACAAATGCATGCTTTAAACAGAATGCATGAGCGCAGAGGTTAAACTGCGGTGCTGGTGAGTCCTGTTCTGTTTTAATGATGTGTTTTGCAGCCATCTTTGTCCAAACAGCGTCGCCTTTAGAGAAATCGAAGCTCTCCTCGTCTTTTCCTCTGGAAGTGTGGCTCTGAAGGCGAGAGTTTAATCAAACGTGTGAAAATACGAGAGAGAGCAGAGAAAGGACAGGAGAGTTTGGCACCGGCCGATAATGGGCCCGAGCTGGAGATGTTTTCATAAAAATAAGAGAGGAAAACAGGGTCGACAAAAGGAGCGGGCGGAGACGGAGACGAGAGAGATGTGGGTTTGAGAAAAATAAATTCAACCCATATTTGCAGGACTAAATGTGAGAATATATTTAATGTACACTGAGAAGCTGCGGTGAAAACCATCCATCTTCTTCCGCTTTATCCGGGGCCGGGTCGCGAGGGCAGCAGTCTAAGCAGAGATGCCCAGGCTTCCCTCTCCACAGACACTTCCTCCAGCTCTACCGGGGGCACCCCAGGGCGTTCCCAGGCCGAGAGACGTAGTCCCTCCAGCGTGTCCTAGGTCTTCCCGGGGCCTCCTCCATGAACTCCTCACCGGTGAAAACCAATTCCATTAAAGTCAGAGGTGTTCATCATTAAGGCTCAAAATAAAATTCCACGGTTCACCAACATCTGACGTTCGACACCACTACAGAGCTAGAAACCGGCTTTTATCCAGAGCTGGAGAGAGACTACAGGGAGATATTTTTTCACTCATAGATTTAAACAAAGGCGTGGCCTGATTTTGCAGCTGATTATTTGTCGTCACTGTCTTTGTGTGGAGTCAGAGCGATTTCTTTACAGCTCATGGTCAGGCCGAAGCCTTCCTGACCTCGATTTCTGCACCGACGGAACAATCTCAGCAGCCACAGAGCGATACCGCCAGGGTTTATGCTGCGTTCATTTGCTCATCGCATGCTCGTCTTTCTGAGATGAGAAGTGCTTTTTCCCGTCTTATGTTCATGTTCAAGCCAAAGAGCTTGGAAGTTAGAGGTAAAATAAATAAACGGCAATGACTGACATTTCTAACACAGTTCTGTTCCTTCTGTGCGAGCGACAGCTGATAATAAACTCATATTATTAGCAATGTTTAGTCAAAGAGCTCATGAATAAAATGCAAATTAAGAAATCAGCTGCTTCTCTGCTCTGTCCATGAAGCAGGTGACGTCTGTGAGGAAGTCAGGAGCAGGTTCTTTTTCTGACTTGTGCAGCATTTATGTATAGATAAGAAGAGAAAAGAAAAGAAAAACTTTATTGTTATTGAACATTGTACAACAAAACTGAGTGCAAACCACCGGTACAGGTATTAAAATAAATAAATACACAAATAAAATACCATTTACAGGAGTAAAAGGATTAAAGGCTTTAAGTTAAAATAAACACACATCCATCACATCCAGATATTTCCTGGCTCCCTAGTATCTCACAAAATAAGTTAAAAATACTGTACTAAAAAGACATTAAAATTTTAGCAGCATTTAAGATAATCATGGCTCTTGGATAAAAACAGTTTTTGGTTCTGTTCGTCCTAGTTTTAATTGTCCTGTATCCTCTGCCTGAAGGCAGCAGTGCAAACAGAGAATGTCTGGAGTGAGATGAGTCCTGTAAAATGTTTTTTGCTTTTTTGAGGCAGCAGGAACTGTACAGTTCTTCGAAAGATGGGAGAGGGCGGCCGATGATCTTCTGGGCTGTGGTGGTGACCTATGGAGAGCTTTTCTGTCTGCAGCTGTGCAGCTGGAAAACCACAGACACAGTACGGTAAAATGCTCTCTGTGGAGCAGAGGGAGAAGGACACCAGCAGTTTCTCACCCACGTTGTTTTTCTTTAAAAGTCTGAGAAAGTATATTCTCTGCTGGGCCTTCTTCACCAGAGCAGTGGTGTTAGTGCTCCAGGTCAGGTCCTGCTCGATGATGTACAGGGGATGAATGTCTGATTTTTTTCCTCCTGTAATCCACCACCAGTTGCTTGGTGTTGGTGGTGTTGAGGACCAGGTGGTTGTCTCCACACCAGACCTGAGGCGGACTCAGGAGCCCCACCACAGCAGTGTCATCAGCAAACTTGATGATGTTGTTGCAGTCGTGGACGTAGAGCTGGGGGCTCAGCACACAGCCCTGTGGGGAGCCGGTGTTGAGGCTGAGGGCTGTGGACATGTGGGACCCTACTGTCTCTGGGAGCGGTCTAAAATCCACAGGCAGATGGAACTGAAGAGTCTGTGGGCCTGTAGTTTGGACATCAGTCTGTGGGGGAGGACGGTGTTAAAAGTCCACAAACATCAGCCTCACGTAGCTCCCTGACTGCTCCAGGTGGGACAGAGCAGTGTGGACAGTGGTGGTGATGGGGCTGTGGATCTGTGTGTCTTGTGTGCAAACTGATGACTGTCAAATGTAGGTGGGAGGCAGGAAATTATGTGACTGCAAACCAGTTTTTTAAAGCACTTTGTGATGACCGGGGTGAGCGGTCTGAAGTCATTGAGGCTGCTGATTGTGGATTTTTTGGGCAGAGGGACTTCAGACAGGGTGGGACAGTAGACTGGAGTAAGGACTGGCTGCCTCCTCTCCGTGGGGGGTCCACAGAGAGCCCAGGCTCCTGGCTATATCCACCGGGATGTCGTGGGAGCAGAAAAAAGTCATCTGTAACCGCTCGTTCACTCCATTGTCCTCTCTGTAGAAGCTCATGCTGGCTGTAGATGTTCGCCCAGCAGAATGTACTCCAGACGAGGAACAAAAGCAGCCGTACAAAACACGGAAAAGGAAAGCAGTGAGCCGCTGTGTCTATGCACGCCGCCATCTTCAAATCTTCATGTGAATCTTTTAACATCTTCCTGAGGTTCCAAGGACCACATAAAGCCACATTCCCTCTCGCTTTTCATGATTTTCTCTGTAAACCAGGGCTTATGCAAAAAAACAGCTGACAATGGCGGTAGTCCTCTGTGTTTGTGTCCATTTTCTGAGGTCACGTTTGATCACACAATCTCAGGTCTAAAGCTGCATCATGAAATCAGGAGGAGTGTGGTAGCCTTGGAGCTCCCAAGACCACTTTTTTACGATCTTGGTCTCTTCTCGGTTGCAATTTTACTCCATGCTGTCTCGATCTCGCATGTGGCGGTGTCAGAGATTTTTTTTAAACCAAACATTATAGGAAAATACTATAGCTACTTTTGAATATGTATATTTAGAAGTCAGTATAAAAATCTGTTCTTTTCAGCAGAAGAACCAGGAAAATATGGCATTAAATCATTAAAATGAGCAATAATGTACTTTTGAACATTTTTTTTTTTACCTTTCCACATTGCTTTAGTTTTATTTCACAGGGTTTGGTCTCGACCTGATCTTGGTTTGCCTTGGTCTCGGTCTTGACTCGGTCTCGGTTGATCTTGACTCAGTCTTGAACCCAAAAGTCTCAGCCTCGTCCTGGTCTTGGTTCAGTCTGGTCTCAGACTGGTTCTTGGTCTTCACTACAACATTAGTGTGTGGTCTCTTTTCTGCTCCAAGCATCCATCTGTGTGTTCAGAAGATTTTAGGATCAAAAATCAGGAAAAACTCTCCTCGTGTCTGTGGTCTCTCACAGATTTAAAATGGGTTAAGATTTTAAAATCTTCTAGTGTGCCTCTAGCCTTGATATGAATGTATGGCATCACAATTTTAATGCAGCAGCAGTAACAGCAGCAGCAGTAGTAGTAGAAGTAGAAGTAGTAGTAAATGTAGTGTTGGTAGTAGTGGCAGTACTTTTTCTTGAAAAGACATATTGAGTACTTATCATTCTCGTTTCTCTAACATGTGATTGTGGGAAGACAGTTTTCAGATTGTGCTGTCAATAAAACTAATTCATTTGGATAAAGGTAAACAAAACATTGACCTATGACTCTTTTTCCTGTCAGTATTTTCATTTTCCAACAAATAAAAACATCTATTTTTACTTCCGAGCGCAGCCTTAAACTCCTGACCCCCGTCTCTCTGGTCCGCTGGAAAAATCAGACGTTTGAAGAAGCCGGCTTTCGGAGAGCGTTCGGATCAAACTCGTCACGTTCAGATTGTTTTTAGAAGTGTTTTTAGAAGTGTTTCTGAGAAGAACGAGGTGAAATGCAGTGCATCTGAGCCTCACGCGGAGAAGACGTGAACTAGAAATGTCAATTATTAGCTTTGAACACACAGTGGAAGGGTTTAGGGAGAGTAAGAGTAAAAGTTTAGCTCAGATCCTAGACTCAAAGGAGATACAAGGCAAAACAAGCAAACCACACAAAGCAAGATCTCTCCAGCAGCAATGAAGACTGTATTAATTAAGACCAAGGCAAAGAGACCAGGTCAAGACCAAACCCTGTGAACTAACACTGAAGAAAAGTGTTTAAAAAGTGGTTCAAAATATACATTATTGACTCCACAAACAAACAGAACTTTTTCCTAGTTCTTCTGATGCTGGAAACTACTTTCAAATGATTAAGTTGCCTATTATTTCTTATGTTTGTAAAAAAAAAAAAAAAAAAATCTCAGACTAACACATCTGAGATTGAGACAAAACCGAGGAAAATTGGATTCAAGACCAAGGCTGAGAAAAACTGCAACAGAGACCAAAATCATAAAAGAATTGTCTCATGACTTCAAGACCAAGACCAGACCTGAAGGTACTGACAGTCATCCCAGCTGCTTCATACTTTAGTCCTAGGTTTAGCTCTGGTATTTGGTCCTGAGTTAGTCTTAGTTTAGTCCAGGTACAGCTGTGGAAATTTCCTCCTGGGTCAGTGCAGATTTAGCCCCGGTTTTGCTCCTTTGCTTCCTAAAAACACAATAGCCTTAAATAAAGTAGAGTGGAGAGATGCATTCCCTTTACAGGCAGTGGCCCTCATTTATCAAACTTGTGTACAACAAAAAATGGGTCATGAAAGTTTCGGGATTTATCAGAATGGACCTTCGCCAGCTCAGGAGGTGGAGCACATTTACACCAGTGTCAAGTTAGCATCAAAGTGTGCAGGAAGACAATTAATAATGGCCTTGTATCGAAAGTTTCTGTTTTGTGTTTTCCAGCTCCAGCTCTGATGAGGCGGATTTTGATAAAAGTGCAAAACTCAGAGAGAGCTAGGCTTAGTGATTGTGGCTGCTTTACCCACAGCAAGTGTAGCTCCTTAGACAGAACTTGGAATGTTCCTCACTGGGCGCTGCAGCCAGGGCCGGTCCTGTACATTTGGGGGCCCTAAGCAGGATAGGTTTGGGCCCCAAGCCTCAGTTTTCCTACATAACATTTTAATTTAATTGTAATAAAACACTGACAAACTATTTTTCTAAGGAGATGAATGCTTTGAGACATTTTTGGGTTGCGAACTCAGCGAGGGGGGCCCAGGTGAACAGGAAGTAAAACACGGACTCAGGCAGACCCTCAGCAAAAATGACAAGAATATTGATCAAATAAAGTTGGCAAATTAATCACATAAGCAAATAATGGATAAGCCTTGGGGCCCTCTGATGTCTGTGGGGCCCTATGCAGCTGCCTGTAGGAAGGGCTGCAGCCACTCCGGGGACCAGCAGCAGCAGCAGCGGTGAGCTCAGGGACGGTCCTGGAAACACAAGTTGGGCAAGTTTTGTCTCAAATAAAGGACGACTGACCGCTGCCCACTCTTATGCAGGCTCATGTTTGGATGGGGACAGTTTAAATCCTGCACTTCACTTAGAAAGAGGAGCTTTCTCTGCTTTCTCTGTGAATATTTCAGGGCGTTTCACCCAAATCACGCTTGTTTTCAGGCGCTGGATTTCTCACCAGCAGGTTGTGCGTACAGTGACCCTGAATTCACACCGAAAACGTCTGGAGAGCGCGCAGCAGCAGTCGTTTTACTCGCGTACTGTTTAAAAGCGTCAGTTCACAGCGAGGGCATCAGAGCTGCTGCTGTAACGCGGCTCAAGCGGCTCTCCCTCTGAGTTTTACAGACGACTCACCGTCTGAACAGAAAGTTGTCTTTACAGAGCCCTGTAGCTTCTACTTCTGCAGGTTGTCCTGTAAAACGGCTGCTTGGCATCGCAAATTACGTTACATTTCTCCCCCTCAGGAATCAACTTCTCGGTGCGTAATGTTTACATTTCTGCTGTTTTCAGTGAGCTTTTATTTTGAAAGTGTAGCGGAAGTTTATTTTGACACTTGGAGCCTGTTTCCTGTGTTTCCCGGCTGTAGCTCTGCAGATCGCCGCGTAGACGCTTGAAAAATAGAACTCCAACCTAATTTGAGCGTAGCGTCGCGGCGAGTCGTTCGTAAGACGTCCCCGCTGTGAACGGTCAGAGCGATTAAAACAGGAAGCAGTTCACTCGCGTCTGACGTGACGCTGCTGTTACGCACTGCTTCTAGCCTAGAAATCTAGATGCACCCTAGCAGCAGAAAATATTTTTTGCCTAGCGGGTTGGTCTGGTAACACACCATAGCGGCCAATCTTGGCTCCGCCCAGGGTCGGACCAATCACAACGCTCTATCTGTGTAGCGGGTGTGTAGCGAGTGGAGTAGGCGGGGCTTAGCACGATGACGACAGCGCTGGGCGACGGCGCAGAGCAGAACAACTACGATGGCTGCGGCTAACGAACAGCGCTCGTTTGAATCGACCTTGACATCAGTTTTGGAAAAGTTAGATTTGGGTTTTTCTTTGAAAGTGGAGCAGAAAGAAGCTCTCAGATCATTCGTCTTAAAGAAGGATGGATTTGCTGTTTTGCCGCCCGGCTATGGCAAAAGTCTAATATACCATCTGGCTCCGCTGGTAGCTAACAAAGCTCACCTTGTCCATTGCTGTGATTGGTCAGAGCGCTGGTCTGTTACGTGCTGAAGCAGTTTGAATGACATCCCCTAGGTTTGAGCTCTGTCTATGGACCGTCCCCAGACTCTACATTTAATGTTAGAGTCTGCCTACACTGCGGCTGCTTTGGTGTGAACTGGGGCTGAGATTGGAGCAATACACACAGCTTCATAAATCCCACACGCACTCCAGTGTATACGCAAGAATCTGCCCTGTAACACTAAACACTGCACCTGTTTCTACGCAACTTTAGTAAATGAGAGCCACTGAGTCTAACATTTTTGTATCTAGTCCTGAGTGAGCTCTGGTTGGAGCTAAACTCAGCTGTGGTCTCATTAACGACTGCTGCTGCCTCCGGTGTTTGGGTGTAAACGCTCTCAGCTCACATTCACACGTCTCTGCTCGAACACACCGCGCTGCATCCCCGAATCACCCGTCTGACCAGAGATAAACCTGTTAGCGTCTTTTAGCTGTCAGCGTCTGTTGAGGAAAACCCTGAGGTGGAGAGCGCGCCGCAGATTCAGCCTGGAGCTAACGCTAACAGGTGCTCGCTTCTCTCCGAGTAAAACGTGTTTGTGTTTGGACTCATGCATGAACGAGTCGAGGAGAGGTCTCTGAAGGAAGAGGACGACGGCGGAGGAGAACGTTTATGTCCAGAGAGAGAGGGACACGGACCTGAGACACTCCGGGGGGACAAACCTAAATGTGTTTAAATGGGAAGAGGAGGCAGCTGTGAAGGGAAAAGGTTTAAATGTGTCTCCAGAGAACTGTTCAGATCAACAGAGGGGTAAATAAATTCAAGACTCGAAGTATTTTATTTTACTGGGGAGTAAAGAAAGTCTAACTGAGGTTTAAAACAAGACCTAGACCAGGACTAAACCCAGGACTGGACCAAAAGCAGGACTAAAACAAGAGAGTCCTAGTAGTAGTAGTATAGTATTGTAGTATTATTTGTTGTAGCAGTTGTTGTAGTAGTGGATGTAATAATGTAATTAGGTGCTATGAGCAGTATATATTTTTATATTTCATAAAAATTACCCACGTGTCCCAGATGTGAGGTAAACGTTTAAATCAAATATTAGTTTTACTGAGAACAATGCTACAGCTGAGTTATTCACAAGTAAAACATATATTTTACATAATGGCCAAGTTGTTTTTGTTTACATTTTTAGTTTTGGTTCTAAAACTGCATCAGTGATCGTCCAATCAGAAAAGAGACCTTTGATTTGATTTAGACTGCAGTACCGTTTATAACCAGTAGGAGCTTTAACTTGTAGCAGCGGTAAAAGTGGAAAAGCACTGCACTTAGGAAACCACTTAAAGAGAAATTTAGTAGGACATTTAAATAATCTAAAATAAACCTGAATGCAGGAAATTATGTGTTTTGTTCAGGTTTTCCCGAGGAGGGGCCCCTGCCTTTAATTCCCCACATAAACAGCTGCACCAGGATCTGCTTTTCACTCCTGGCCTTGGGCACCAAAAAAGCCAGGGCTGGTTCTAAAAACTGTACCCAGATTTTATTACAAGTTGGTAGCCAGCTTTATTATATTCACTAAAATTAATATTCTCTAAAAGGAAATTGTTTATGTTTTGTTCAGATTCACACACTTTCACTTCACTGTCTACACAAAAACCTGACACACACTGCACATACACTACACAGTATAGTAGTAACACAGTACACAGTATATAGAACTACTGGCTTCCCTCACTCCTTTAACTCCTGAGTTGTATTTTTATTAATTTTATTTGGACTCCTTCTATCTCTGCTGTTATCTTTCTGATTTCCTGTGTCTCTGTGGGCTGTAGTAGCAGTGCAGTAGCATCAGTAGTAGTGGTGCTACTAGAAGTGAGATAAGATTTTTTGTATGTTGTTGATCTTTGTACTTGAACTTGTAATATTATTCAGAAGTTGCAGTACTATCTGTGGAGTAGTGGGGACACAGAGTGGGGTCAGCTCAGGTACTGCCAAAGTGTTTACTGCTCTGAGTGTGAGCTGTGAGAGGACAGCGCTGCTTTTAAAACCACCGAGGTCTGCGTCTCTATGGAAACACCATTCACACCGATGGAGGAAGAAAAAGACAAATTATGTTTACGACAAGGAATAAACCAGGACCAGGACTGAAACCAGACTAAATCCAGGGCTACACCAGGATTGGTACGCAGACTGTGCGAGTACGAAGAGCCGTTGACAGAGAGAGTTGTGACTTCTTGTTTTTTTACGCAAATAGTTCCTAACAATAGTTCCAGGAAGTGTCTGAACGTCCTCCCCAGCCCCTAACCCCTCAGTCCCTACACAGTCCAGTCCTACACAGTCCAGTCCTACACAGTCCAGTCCTACACAGTCCAGTCCTACACAGTCCAGTCCTACACAGTCCAGTCCTACACAGCAGACTGTAGTGCACTCATTTTGTGAAAGATTCAGACTCGCTCACTGTTTTTCTCTCTCTGGTGATCATAGGGTGACCACCTCAAAAAGTACTAAAAGTGGAACAAGTGGTGCGATTTGGTGGGACAAGGAGGGACGGACTCGAGAAATAAATCTTTTGATATACAAATTCAGTCACTACAGTTTAGGGCCTATAACAAATTTGATAGGATGTTTTATCCCAAAAATACACATTTTGAAAAGTAATGTCCTTACTGAGACTTTATTCATTGGGGGGAAAAAAAAAGGTGGAACAGAAAAAAATCAAAGCTCTCAGTTTGCATTTTCTCAAAACAATCCTGCACCAACCCCAGCTCACAGCTCCATGGTGAGGCCTGTCCTGAAACACAGGGGCCCAACACAACAACCATATATTCAACTTATCATGATAGGATGCCTACAAATATTTATTCTACATTTTACACAAGGAATACTGACCTTACCTTCTAGTTCTTTACTTCTTTTTATAAGATCCACTGAGCAGCAATGAAAAAGAAGGACATTATCTGAATAAGTGGGGCAGAGGGACAGAAGCCTAAATGGCTGTGCAGGACAATCAAAAGTGGGACAGGTGGTCACCCTAGGTGATCATGTGACTCTGGCGTCTGTGTAAAAAAAAGTTTGTTGAAACTCCACTGATAATGTTCTTCTGTGATAAACCTGACCACACTCAGATGTTTTAGTATTTATAGATAAATAATAGTCATATGTGTGATATTTAACATGAATTATGGCTGTGATGAATAAAACAGAGTGGATTATTGCAGCTCTGTGCCTTACGTGGGGAGGCTGAACGCTAACGGCTAAGCTAACGTTAGCAATTTTACACTGCAGCGGTTTATTTAAGAGCTTTTTATTTCTGATTACGACCTGACAGAAGTAAAAAAGGTGTTTCTAACTGGTTTCATTCAGACGTGTTGTGTACAGTTTAAAGTCTCGCTGTTCTCCTCCAAAACTCGCAAAGCATTCTGCTCTATACTGACCTCTAGTGGCCATCGCTGTCCACTACTTGCATGGGAAATTTTGAGTGCACTATTTTTTAACCATTAGACATTTGGACAGCACTACAGAATGGCGTGATCACTACAGAGCACTGCAGAGGGATTAGGGAGGATGTTCAGACACAGATATAGGTTTCATTAAATAAATGGTCAAATGTGCACCGTTGAATTTTATAAAACTAGATAATAAGTCCGCTAGAATGTGTTTATTTGGTGAGTATGTTGTTCATTTATCAGCTGTTTCTCCGACGCATCCAGGAGCAGGACGCTGTGTAAATCCCACTGACTCTGAGCTTCAATGGATTCCTTTGAGAGAAAAACAAACCGTATTTTTCACTCAGCGTCTCTGGGAGTGAATGGAGCAGTGGGCGTGTCGTGCCGCTGCTGATCGATGATGATTGGCAGAACCGGCTGAAGCTTCTGACAGTCACAGCGGCGTTTGTCGAGTTCAGAGAATGCCGTGCTATGAATCTGAGGTTGAAGGACCGACAGCCTCGCAGCGGAGGAGAGAGTCGTGAGCTGAACGAGCCGTCCGTAAAGCAAAGACATTTACCTAATCTTCACCGTTTGTACGTTACACTCTAAATAAACAAGGCTAATCATGGCACTGTTGATTTGCATCTTGTTCAAGTTTGGTTTGTTTGTTCGTTCAGTAGCAACGCCGTAGGGAAACTAGCCGCTAGTTAGCCCAGGTTAATGTTAAATGAGCTTCCTCAGTTTGATAGAGCAGCAGCCGCCACTGATGTACGTAGTCTGGACACTTTTCAGAATTCTGTAGCCTGTAGCCTGTATTTCTTCTGATAGCATGTAGCATGAGCCATCAAATATCATAAATTATAAATAACCAAGACTGTTTTGGCCGCTGGCACCACTCAACCACATGTGAGTAATGTCAGAGCCGGGCTAGAAATCATTAGAAGTTTTTTTTTACCTTAAATAAACAGTTTCGGAGTCCATGTGATGGTTAAATGAGTTGTTGTGGGGTAAATAAAGCGTGCGGCGTCGCCCCCTGGTGTCTCTGGGCTGAAAGTGACACTTGCGACAGTGAACGCCGTCGACCCGGAGTCACAGAAGTCTCGGGTCTCGCGAGAAAGCGGCACATCCCGGTTAGCAAAACAACAAGCTAGCTGTGGTTTTATTTCTTGACTCTCCTCGTAGCAGAGCGGCTAAATGGAAGAAAAAACTTTGTACAGATACACGGAGGGGAAAAAGTAAAGACAGGAATCAACTGGGCTTGGTATTTACAACAGTGCTTTACTCCAAACTGTAGGTTGAGCTTTGTAGAGAAAAATAAGGCAAAAAGAGCGAAGAAACGAGCAGAGTTACTAAGTTCTGTTAGCCTGTAAGCTAAAGGCTAAATAATATAACACTAGGTTTCTCCGGGACAGGAAATACAGAAATGTGGCGGAGGTGCCGAGGTTTAATCAATCAATAAATCACCACAAATCCTAATTTAAACTCCTGTAAGCAGCAGCGCTCCACTGGTTTGAAAACAGTACTGCAGTCAAAATCAAAACAATGGTCTGTGTGTTGCCAGTCTTTCCATTTTTCTGATTGGCAATGCAGGGTTTAGGCATTATGTAAAATGTAACGTGAAGTTATATATGGACTAATTTATTGCAATGGGAGAGTGTGACTGAATAAGGCGCAGAAGAAAAGGTTTTTATGGAGCCCGGATGTGTGTGAATGATGAGACCAGAGACAAAATTATGTTAAATATATAGAAAAATATACTGAATATACTGGGAAAGGGGAAATGGGACAAAATAAATAAAAGACACAAATTGATGACATAAATTCACTGTTCAAGGATTTTTTTTCCCCTTTTGTTAGGGTTTCAGTGCAACAGTCTTTAAACAAGTTGTTTGTTGAAAGTTCCTTTTTTTCCCCCCTTTTTTGAGGGTTTCTTTTAGGGTTCAGTTTTTAGGAAAAGAGGTCCATAATCCAAGGCCAAAGGTCCTACCAGCTCGCCAATTCAATATGAAGAAGATCATTTGTAATACAAAAAAACAAAAAAACAAAAACTAAACCTGACCTGAATGCCATTTGTGCTACAGCCACAGCAGGAGCCGACTGTGGAAGTATCCCACCGTCGCTGAGTCTTGAGCGGTGTGGAAGCGGCCAATCAGGACAGGGACCTCACGTCAGCTGACATGGGTCATGTGATGTAGCCAAATTGACGTGGGTTACAAAAACTAATTTTTAATTGTTAATAACTCAGCTGATTTAAACATGTTCACTTATGGAATATAAAAAGGTTGTTTTCAGATTAACCTCTTAAACCTGAATAGAGCCCGACGGCGCCCCCTTGCGTCCGCTTGTTGGGACCATAGCGGGGAGATACAGCGGCTGACACACACATGTTTGACATCCTCGTGTTCGGACAATTCATGGCAACAAAACTATCTACTTCAATTTCTATTCAACAGTTGGATTCCGCCTGTTTTTTTTTTTTTAAATAAAACATGTATATCTTTCCATTACTTTGTTTATTTGGCACAAATTTTGCTGAAGTAGACCAAGATATGTGAAATTTTCAATTTATGTTGTTATTTGCTTCACTACAGGAAGGAAAAAGGCTTTTTTGGAGGCAAATATGTGTTTTTTTTTTCAGGCGGAAATTAGAATAATCCATTTCAACCTCAATTTATGGTCAAACAATATAATTTATTAATATTATTTCTCTTCCACAGTAATCCCCAAAGTCCACCAATTAATTTGCTACCAAGGTTAGCTATGTACACCTGGTAAATGCTAAGTAAAACCTTAATAAATGTAGATATAGAATTTTCGGGAAAAAGGCCTCAGAGCTTAACAGGTTAAGTAAAAATGAAAGGGCGTCTACGTATAAACTGTCTGTCTATGGTTGAGGCAGTGTTCGTGTTGCACTTGTGAAGGGTAAGATTTTATCATCTACAGATCCACGAGTGCACGCTGGTGGCTTCATGAATCCTGTGATCTGAACCTGCGTTGGTAAAACTCTCTCTGCCCAGAACCAGGGTTTATTCTGAAGAACTGTGGTTTGTGTTATCAAGGAAACACCTTTGCCCCGAGTTTACACCGCTTGTTAAATGGCTGCCTGGTGTCTGGGTGTATGACATTTCTCCCTCAGGAATTAACTTCTCTATGTGCAGTGTTCACATTAACGCTGTTTTCTGTGAGACTTTATTTTCTGAAAGTGTGGAGGAAGTTTATTTTGACACTTGGAGCGTGAGTCCAGCTGTAGCTCTGCAGATCGATGTAGAGCCGCTTGGAAAATAGAATTCAACCAGAAAGCGAAACCAAGGCTAAAGAAGAAAACAGTATAAAATATAAACTATATCTAAAATAATAATAGCTTTAATGCGAGAATTCTGCTGCTGTAATGGTTTTATGAGAAACTGCTGTGTGTGTTTCAGAACAGGACTCAGAGCGGTGCAGAGGAACTGGTCTAAAGAAAAACTACGGACTGCGTAGCCATGGAAACAACATTAAAATCAATGGAGGTGAAAAACCAGGAAGGAATGAACCTGGGACTAAACCTGGGACTAAACCAGGACGGACTCAGGACCAAGAAGCGGTGGGTGCGGACCCAAAAGCGTGTCACTGAGAGGTGGAGTGTCGTTTAAATGTTGATGTGATTTTGAAGATTAAGTCTAGAGTCTGACAGAAAATAAAATGATCAGGATAAGACTGGGTCCAACAGAACCAGACCAGAACCAGATTAGAACCAGATCAGGTCTGATGGGATCAAACAAAGGACTAAACTGGAACTAAACCAGGATTAAAACATAAACTCAACCCAAGGTACAAGGCAGGACTAAGACAAAAACCAGGACTAAACCAAGACTAAACCAAGGACTAAACCAGGACTAAACCAGGACTAAACCAGGACTATACCAAGACTAAACCAGGACTAAACCAGGACTAAACCAGGACTATACCAAGACTAAACCAGGACTAAACCAGGACTAAACCAGGACTAAACCAGGACTATACCAAGACTAAACCAGGACTAAACCAAGACTAAACCAGGACTAAACCAGGACTAAAACAGGACTAAACCAGGACTATACCAAGACTAAACCAGGACTAAACCAAGACTAAACCAGGACTAAACCAGGACTAAACCAGGACTAAACGAAGACTAAACGAAGACTAAACCAGGACTAAACCAGGACTAAACCAGGACTAAACCATGACTAAACCAGGACTAAACCATGACTAAACGAAGACTAAACCAGGACTAAATCCAGGACTAAGCCAGAACAAAACCAGGACTAAACCAGGACTAAACCAGGACTAAACCAGGACAAAACAAAGACTAAACCAGGACTAAACCAGGACTAAACCAGGACAAAACAAAGACTAAACCAGGACTAAACCAGGACAAAATGAAAACTAAACCAAGACAAAACCAGGACTAAACCAGGACTAAACCAGGACTAAACCAGGACTAAACCAGGATGAAACCCAGGACTAAACCCAAGTCTCTTCAGGTGAGTCCATTCCTCCTTCCCTTGGTGGTGAGTTAGTTCTGCAGCCACAGCCGTCCTGGGGCAGACTGACGGAGACCTGGCTGCCCCACCACCAAACACACCTTCATGCAGACAAGGTGAGTGCCCAAAGACACAGCGACAATATGCAATGCCGGTAGCGGAGATAGAGCCACCAACCTTCAGGTGAGTGGGCAAACGTCTCTCAGGACTGGACCAGAATTCTACAAAACCTCAGCTTCAGCTTATATTTCACGTTTGAGTTACATTATTTCCATTTTTCATTTGTAGAAGAGACTTCTATTCCCTTCACTCTGACACTGCACAGATAGAAAGGCTCAAGGACATTTGTCAGATTTATTCAGAGACATTTCTCTGTCTTTAATAAGCAAACCTGGATCTTACACTTTCATATTTTACTGCTCGACTTTTCCTGCTCTTTAATCCGAATTCAGGTCATTTCCATAATGCGTTTGATGGAGGAACGTGAGAAATTTAAAGTTAGCAGAGAGGAGAGCGAGGGTGATGGACAAGATGTATGTTTTGAAGTAAAGAAGGTATTTTGTCAAGTTTTAGTGCTGTATAAAATTTAATTCAGGAGCAAAAATTTGGTAATTAAGACAGAACAATATCTAAGGTGAGGGGTAAGATGTGAGATTTTTTAAGGGACACGCAAAATATATCGCCTTAAGGTGATTTTGGTGTGAAAGCTAGAAGTTTACGGTCAGCCCCAAGATGTGTTCCCCATGTCCTGACCTTCCAGACTAACTCATGCTCATGTTCTCTACAGAGTCTCATTTCTATGGCGAGACAACCACAAACGGAGCAACCAATGAGAAAAACGAAGGGCAGGACGTAAGCAGAGCACCACTGACCCAAACAAACACGGAGCTGATGAGGAAGTGTTGCCAGTTTTGTCATAAAACTCCAGAATCCTGTGCATCTGAGCAGCTCTGTCCTTATTTGTGAGCGGGGACAGCAGCAGAAGCCAGATGTACAAAGACTTGTGGAAGGAAAAGTGGGTTTGTTTGAATGTGGTGGACGTCAGAGGGACTTTACTGTTGTTAAAATGGAAACAGGACGAAGACAAAAATCCCAACAACAACGGGGACTTCAGCAGAACCAACAGGTGACGAAGGAAAGACCTAAACGCCGTTAATCAGAGACAAGTTATTACATTCACTCTGTATAAGCGACGCCATCTTGGTTATTTCTGAGAGGAGATTATCTTCTGCTGGGACAGGATCCAGAGTCCACTGGAGACCGGGATCCAGACTCTGCTCCCTTTCCTTCAGAAGTCACAGGTGAAGCTTCTGAATAAAGGGTTAACTCTTCATTAATAACCGTTCCATACAGTATGCAGTAAATTATGGACTTCCTTTGCTCTCAGACTCAGTCATAACTTTACCCTGATGCATTTTAACATCAGGCCTTTAATCACTGCTCATGGAATTAAATGAACTTCAAGAATAATTTAGATTTTCTCCCAAATCCAATCCACTAATGCCTCCATGAATTTTACATGTTTTATCTCTGCCTCAGAGGAGCGGCTCTCTCACTGAGAGCATCATTCGGTCATGGAAATTTTCAAGTACTACATTTTACTACATACTTTGAGGTAAATTCCACTGGAAAAGGTCATTTTTAAAACCTTTAAATAAGTTAAAGGTTTTGATAAGAGTAATTGTAGCTGAAATAATAGCAGTAGTGATGGTAGTACTTTGAGCAGCATTAGAAAGAATAATAGTTGCAGCAGTAGTAGTATTAGTAGTAGAAGTACCAATAGTAGTAGGCGGCACGGCGGCGAAGTTGTTAGCTCTGTCTCCTGGTTTAACCACAGAGACACTGAAGGACGGGTCAAATGCAGAGGACACATTTCCTACAGGGACAATAAAGTCTGCCTTATCAGTAGTACTTAAGTAGTAGTAATAGCAGTAGTAGTAGTTCTAGTTGCAGTGAAGTTAATTCTACACAATACATTTTAGTCAAATAACGAATATGTTGTATATATTTGCTTTTTTAGTACTGGCGTAACAACGATACGATAAATATCGATTACATTTGATTCCATGCGTTTCAGCTTCATATCCATGCAATCAATACAGCAACTCTGCCAAAAATCATAGAAGTTTCCTCTCATACGTAGCACTGTGGCCGGGGTTGATTATGTCCAGCAGACAGACAGAGAAACACAGGTGAATATAACTTTTTATTTCTTTAAAACACAAAAACGACATCCAAAAATATATATCTGGTTTTATTTGAACATTGAAGATTTCTAATTTTGATATTTCCGATATTACCGCTCAATTTTCCATGTGTATCGATATAAACTACCTAGAAAACAATACGATTCGACACAAGGTCATGTGTATCGATGTAGTTATTAAGAGCTGCCTTAACAAGTGGATTTCTCCACTGTGAGACTAATAAAATTTAATCTAATGTAATTTATTTTTGTTGAGTACTTTTATTTGAGTACCAATTTCTGTACTTGTCCTATTTACTAAGTGTCCTATTTCCAACTTTTAAACTCAGAAAGTGTTTTAATTAAATGTCTCTAAAACTTTGAGAGCAGTGAAGTCAGGTTTAAACTCGTGACCTGGTTCAGGAAATTTATATTTTTAGTTTTTAACATCAGAAAGTGGTTCATAAAGTTTTGATGGAGAACTGAAAGCTTTACAAACTCAGATTAACTCATGAATAACTTTACTTCACCTCGTCCCAAATGGATCTATCATTTTAATTCACTGTCTTTTCTTTGACCCATATCAACTTTTCATCCTGAATCCCAGCGCTTCGGGTTTTAACGGTAATGTCCCGAAGTAAACCGTCTCCGAGGAGCAGTTCACAGACGAGAAAGAGAATCCAGTTCCAGGTTGGAGCGCTGGAGCAGAGAGATGTTTTAAAGAAGAACTTGGAGCGAGTTGGAGGCAGAACTCTGTGTTTTCAGTGAGTAAGAGGCGACTGTTCATTTCCAATAAAATAAAATAAGTGAGAGAGGAGCTGATATTTTGCCTTGAACGGTTTAGGAATAGCTGAAAATAAAAATAAGACTAATTATCGAGAGAGGAGCAGAGGTAGAATTGTTCACACTGCAACACTCAGAGCTGAGGTTTGGAATAATCGGAGCTGTTAAATCCAAACAAAAGGCTTAAAAATATCTGGACTTGGTTTTAAAGACGCCTTTTCTTTTACACAGAAGACTTTTACTGTGAGCTGGTCAGAGCTGAGTTTACGCTTCTTGGATTCTACAGCGGATAAAAGCCTTAATCCAGTGGCAGAGTCGTTAGCAGTCATGCGTCCTCTGCTGGAGTGAGTGGCAGAGTGGTTAACCCTCCTGAGGCTGGTCAGCTCCTTCAGATGTTAATGACCTGAGTGAAACTGGTTTGTTTTGTTTGGGTTCCAGGAGACTGTTGTCAATAGATGGAAGGCTGTATCTGAGACCACCGTTTCTGTTCAAAAGAAGGTTTATCTTTTTTTTTTTTTTCTTCTCTGGTCCTCTTGGTCTGTGTCCTTCAGGTGGAGGTGTACTGCAGACTCTGGTCGTCTGGAGCGGTCTGTGTTCTTCAGGAGGAGGTGTACTGCAGACTCTGGTCGTCTGGAGCGGTCTGTGTCCTTCAGGAGGAGGTGTACTGCAGACTCTGGTCGTCTGGAGCGGTCTGTGTCCTTCAGGTGGAGGTGTACTGCAGACTCTGGTCGTCTGGAGCGGTCTGTGTCCTTCAGTAGGAGGTGTACTGCAGACTCTGGTCGTCTGGAGCGGTCTGTGTCCTTCAGGAGGAGGTGTACTGCAGATTCTGGTCGTCTGGAGCGGTCTGCGTCCTTCAGGAGGAGGTGTACTGCAGACTCTGGTCGTCTGGAGCGGTCTGTGTCCTTCAGTAGGAGGTGTACTGCAGACTCTGGTCGTCTGGAGCGGTCTGTGTCCTTCAGGTGGAGGTGTACTGCAGACTCTGGTCGTCTGGAGCGGTCTGTGTCCTTCAGTAGGAGGTGTACTGCAGACTCTGGTCGTCTGGAGCGGTCTGTGTCCTTCAGGTGGAGGTGTACTGCAGACTCTGGTCGTCTGGAGCGGTCTGTGTCCTTCAGGAGGAGGTGTACTGCAGATTCTGGTCGTCTGGAGCGGTCTGTGTCCTTCAGTAGGAGGTGTACTGCAGACTCTGGTCGTCTGGAGCGGTCTGTGTCCTTCAGGTGGAGGTGTACTGCAGATTCTGGTCGTCTGGAGCGGTCTGCGTCCTTCAGGAGGAGGTGTACTGCAGACTCTGGTCGTCTGGAGCGGTCTGTGTCCTTCAGGAGGAGGTGTACTGCAGACTCTGGTCGTCTGGAGCGGTCTGTGTCCTTCAGGAGGAGGTGTACTGCAGACTCTGGTCGTCTGGAGCGGTCTGTGTCCTTCAGGTGGAGGTGTACTGCAGATTCTGGTCGTCTGGAGCGGTCTGTGTCCTTCAGGAGGAGGTGTACTGCAGACTCTGGTCGTCTGGAGTGGTCTGTGTCCTTCAGGAGGAGGTGTACTGCAGACTCTGGTCGTCTGGAGCGGTCTGTGTCCTTCAGGAGGAGGTGTACTGCAGACTCTGGTCGTCTGGAGCGGTCTGTGGTGTTGGTATAACTTCTTGTGCAGATGCAGTTTTGTTTCTCTAGCATCCTGTTCATTACAGTTCAGTTACAGTGGGTTTCCAACTGAGAGTATTGGTTTAAAATGAACCGGGATGTTGTGTTGGACAAAAATCTGTTTGAGTTTCTCAGACAGGCCAGCTACATAAGGAATAACAATGTTGCTCTTTTTGGAACTGTTTCTTTTCTGTCCTGTTCCTGAGTTATTAGCACTAATCAACATTTTCTGAAAATATCTATTTATCTGCTAAATGCTAAACTTAAGTCTACATTTTCACTGTGGTTACTGATCCTGTGCAGCAGATTTGTGAGATCTCAGATCCATGTTGTTCTGCCCAAGACAATACATTTGCATTGGAGCCACTGGCATTTTGCCCAATGGTGCAACAGGACTGACAGTTGTAGACCAATGGCTAAATGCCTAGCTCTTGTTATATGTGTATGAATCATCTCCCACAATAAACATGTAAGTATATTAATTTTCCAACCCCAGTTTGACAGAAACACAGTTACTCCTGTCCGCCTCGTCGGTCAGCTGTCATACAACACTCATGTTTCTGTGCCGGTTTCTCGTCTCTCAGCCATTTCTTCTCCGTCCCTGGAGACCGAGTGTTTACCTTTGTGTCGCCCGGATCTCTCTTCAGTGGCGGCGCTCATTACTCTCCGTCTGTCAGCTCCTGTTCTGAATACAGGCCACGAGACAACGGCTCGGAGACACCGACAGGAGCGACGAACATCACTCCCCACACGACAGCTACAACACGTATCGCTTCAGAATGAGCCTCGCTGACAGATCCGCTGACGCTTAACAAGAGCGGAAAACATCACAGCGGAGAAAACAGTGGCTTTAGACTGGAGAGGGCGAAAATAAAGTGTTGTTCTGACAATAAGTGCACTTGGGAAGAGACTAGCCATAGAAATGTGTTGTTTTAAAAATAGGAATGCATCATCTGCACTGAAATAAAACAAAATGAAGTAAAATAAAATAGAATAATGCATTAGTTTTATAGGGCTACTCTTCTGGTGAGTGGCCCTCCTCATATATTTTCCACTTTAGATTCCTGATCACTATGTGCTGAAAGGAGGTTAAATGTTGGTAGTATCACTTTAAAGCTGGGGACACACTACACCATTTTTTTGCCCGATTTTATAACGATTCACAGCTGTGCCGAGTCTGTACCAGTCAACACCAGCTGCAGGGAATCGTAATCACCAGTCGGCCCTGAAATCCGTTAATGTGTGATGTTCCAAGACTCGAATCGGCGCAAAAACTCGGCCGGACGTCAGTCGCAAGCAATCAAACACCGACTCTGGACGCACGCTCCTGTAGTGTGGGCTGTTTACAACCAACTGGGAATTCATGTCCAGCAGCCAATGACAAACAACTGATGGGACACAGGAAATAGCGTCAGAGAACGAAGACGAAGCAACAGGAAGCAGGAAATTTGAAGAAGAAGAAGAAGAAAAAAGAAGAAGAAGAAGAAGGAAGAAGAAGAAAAAAGAAGGAAGAAGAAGAAAAAACCATAAACAACCATGGCAAACACCGAAGAAAGTTGAGCGCTAACAATGCAAAACTTTTTCCTTTTTTCCAAACAGATCGCTGCGCACACAATGGCAACAGCGACCCAGGCAGCTCCATGTTTGTTTACCGTTTAGTTCTCACCAGAGTTTGCTGCGTTTGGTTGGCGACAGCCGCGGCCTCAGCAGATCTTGTAGTGTGTGAGGCGCAGTCTTTCAGTCGTCAGAACTAAATCTGCTGAAACCAGTCGTTAGTGTGAGCTCCTGGTCTTTTCAGAATCTGTAACCACTGAGAAAATCCTGGAGTGTGTCCCCAGCTTAAGAGAATCGCAAAGCAATGAAGTGTACCATGTTAGAATTAGGAGTAGTTCTTGGCCCTGTCTGAGCCCTGAGTCTTAATAGCGTACAGTATAATGCAGAGTATAATGGATATTTGATTACTGCAGTACTGTCCCCCAGAGCGGAGCCTGGAGTCGCTCGGATCTCGTTTCTCTCCGGGGAGATAACGGCTGTTTGTATTATAATTATAAATCCTTAACGAAGACGTGAGCGCAGTAATGAGCTGCAGCCGTATCGCACACGTGAACCCTGAACCAATTATAGACCTCAGTTTAATTCACGACATACACAATAATGCAATAATGTTCCTTCTGTTGGTGCTAAATGAGAAAATAATGCCGAGACAGAGGAGTTGGAACAATATAAATGGATAATATGGTTATGGAGAACAGCAGCATGCTCAGATTCAGACACAGTGAGAGACAACAGGAGGCATCTGCTGAGATTTGTACACTGTTTAAATAAATACTTAAAGTTTAAATATAGGAATGGATGAAGCCAACTTTTAATTTACATTTTTAAATCTATTAGTAATGAATGGCATTTACTTTTTTATGACTGACTGGCTTCTCTCTGTAGAAAGAGCAAACAGAACCAGTTCCTGAGACCATGAGACAGTGTCGTAGTCGGGTCCAAGTCTCTCTCGTGTCCTCTGTGGTCGAGTCTGAGTCCAAGTCGCATAGAACTAGTTCAAATGTAGTCTGAGTTAAGTTATCAGCTCTCACAGTGCAAGTCTGAGTCCAAGTCCAAGTCATTAAAATAAAGTTTGGGTCAAAAATGTGCAAGTCCAAGTCGAAGTTTAAAGTCTAAGTTGCAAGTCCAAACCATTAAAGCAGGGCCCGATGGGAGTTTTCTGTACAAGAATGGAGCCAAATTCAGTCACCATTTTACCTTTGGACCAAAAATCCATATGAACAGATGGATAGATGGATAAGTTAAGATATATGTTTTCATTCAGCTCACCTAACTTTAAACTTATTGGCTTAAAATGTATTTAGGTACTAACCTCAAAGGTGCATCTAAACTCAAGACCGAGTCCAAGTCCAACTCATCAGCAAACCAAACTTAAAACCTAATTATACAGACTGGCTTTCGACACCCAGTATTGTGACATCCTCTGCATTTCTCATGTCTTATTGACTGTTTTGTTATGCATTCATGGATTATTTCCTGTTTTTAACATTGTAAAGCACTTTGGTAAACTCTGGTTGTTGTAATGCGCTATAGAAATAAAAACTGATTGATCAGCGTGAACCACATTTCAGAGTCATTGCTCCTCAGAAGCTCACGAGTCCTGAGTCATGAGCCAATAACTGGACTCGAGTTCTCCATCTCTGACCAGCACTGTTGCTATTATAATAATATTCTGTGTTTTCAGTGATTAACATTTCCTTACTACCCCACCTAAGAGTCTTCTCCCAACTGAATGCTAAAAAAACTTCTCAGGAAGCTCCGAAAGCATCGAAATGTCATGATCAACATTCAAAAGAACTGATCTCCTGAAAGATCTCAGTGAGGGCTCTGGCGCTCCTTATGAGGAACCTCCATAGAAACCTATCCATGTTCCAGCAGCTGAGTCTGACGTCGCCACAGAGGTCACAGGTCAGTGTGCAGTACTTTCTGTGCTGATCCCAACCTCACTCAAACTCTCACCGCTGTATCAGCTCAGATTGTTGCTTTCTCAGCCGTACTGCGTCGTAAAGCTACAGTTGTCTTAACATCCCCAGCCTCGCAGTGAAATAATGAACCGTGACAAAGCGCTGTGTGTCTCCAACTTCAGAGTCAGAAACACTCCGTATCCACCAGCATCCCACCACAGGGCCAGGAGAATATGTCCCACAGCTTCTCACAGCAGGCTACCGACAAACCCTGCACATGTGCACGAAGAAAATCCCTCTGCGTGATCTGATGTTCCCACCACATCCTCCTCCTCTCTCAGAATCCGTCTGTCAGTCCCCGAGCTGGCGTAACTCTCCCCGGTCTGATCTCGTCTTCCTACACGTCTGTCCTCGCCCCAGAGCATGATGGGAAGGGAGAGGACGGGGGGAGCTGGTGTAGAGGAGCCCCGCGGCGCTCGCCGTGAGAATAATGCATGTGGAAACTCAGCCTTTCGTTTGGCAGCGGGGCGTTCGTCCTCGCGGAGCCTCCGGACATGAAATAAATATGAGCTCTGCATAATGAAGAGATGGAGCTGAGGGAGAGGGCAGGGATGGACCGAGATGGAGAGGAAACACTCAGCCAGAGAGGAATTTAAGGAATATACTGCAGAATCCAGGTCTTAAAACATGACTGAATCCACAAAACCAACTGGATGAGCTTTAAACTTGTTTTAGTTCAGCTCTGAATTAGATCTAACACTCAAGGTTAACATCGGTTTTATTGTCTCCGAAGAGAAATGTGTTTTTCTTCATGTGGCCCATGCTTCAGTGTCTCTGGGGTTATTATTTTTTTATTTTTATTTAACCTTTATTTAACCAGGAAAGTCCCGTTGAGATTAACAATCTCTTTTTCAAGGGAGTCCTGACCAAGACAGCAGCACAGGTCAACAACAGCCCAATACATGACACACAATTAACAATCATAACAGGGAGTTAGCTAAAAACATCTACAAACCATACATTTCATCTCCAAGCCTTTCAGCAGAGATTTAAACTGAGTTATTGAGATCAGTTCTTTTAGTTTCCAGACGTTTTGTAAGCTGTTCCATGTTGAAAGGTGCAGAATACTGAAATGCAACTTTACCAGTCTCTGTGCGGACGCTCGGTACAGAGAGCAACACAGAGTCTTGAGATCGCAGAGAATACTGTCCTTCTGTTTTTTGGTGAATATAAGCACAGAGATATGGAGGCAGCAGACACATGATGCCCTTGTATATAAACATGTACCAGTGGCTCAGCCTGCGAGTGTCCAGTGCTGCCCAGCCCACACGCTTGTACAGTTCACAGTGGTGTGTCCGTACTTTACAGTTTGTGATTTGAGGGTTAAACCTGTCAGGAGCACAGGATCCTGACAGATGCTTGGGATTTGAATCCAACCACGGCGGACGGTGTGGTGATTTTCAAGGCAAATCTCCTATAGAAACATCTGGTTCCACACCAAAAACTAACCATTTCTTCCTTGGTTCTTGGACCTTTAATAAAAATATCATCAAAAACAAAGGACTAGTGATCGTGCTAACAAATTAACAAACAAGCTCACACTGGTGAACACAGCTGCTGGATACTAAAGGTGGATGTGTTTAAACATAAAGAGCATCATGTAAAGCTGATTATGTTCTGATGTAAAGACTGTGGTCTGTGATTTTTCCCGTGTGTCTCTGTGGCAGTGAGGCAGACGACTCTGTGTGAAATTAGTTCTCCGATGCCTCGTGTGGAGCTGGTAATGGCTCTCCACACGTCCCCTCCACATTTACATTAACATACATTTATTTATATTCCTGTGACTGTGGCTCCATACGGAAGAGAAACGCTCTCTCGCTCTCAATTACTGCATGAATCACTCACAGCTGACTGTTCTTTTGTTGTCGAACAGAAGGTTTAAACGATGAGACTCGAGTGGGGGAACAAAAAAGACGTCCTGTATCGCAGAGATGCTGAAAGTGGAATTACTGTGTTTAAAACCAAAATGAGAGCAGGACCAGGACTAAACCAAGTTTCACTTTTACAAAAGCCCTATTCGCAGGAGATAAGCATTACCCCTGGACCTCTTTAATTCGTGAATTACCCCCAGACGTCAGTGTTTTTAGTCGGGCATTCACACGGAATAAACGATGTCTGTAATTTACTCGATTTTACGAACTTTATTCCAGATAATCACACAGATTTATAATAAAAATCCCAGATTTCGTTTATGTTTCTAGCGCTACCTAATCCTAAACTACTATCTTTTATGTTGATTTAGCAAAAAACAAACTTTACCTCATGCTACAACGCAGGTCATCCATTATCTGTGGAGATTTGTCTCTTCTTAAACAGCAGGGGGTGCTCTTTATTCATCCATTCACTGCAATTCGTCTCTGGATCTAACGTTAGCACTGAAAGTGTCCAAAACAGCTCCATGTTGCTCCAAAAACTTAGTCTAACATTGCCATGACGATAGGAGGTCTGTTTCCGGGTCACGTTTTTCATCAGAGTTTGTTTACTCTTTTTTTCCTTTTTTTCTTCTTTTTACTCTGAGAAAAAAGTAATCGTTTCAGAGTAAGACCAAAAGAGACGTCTTATTATTGAGACAATTTAAATCCAGAGGTAAAATGGAGCTCTCTAAAGTTCTTACAGATGGTAGCTCCGAGGGTCAGGACAGAGCTGGGAAAGACAGCGTTCAAACATCCTGCCCCTTCTTCATGGAATGAGTTACAAAAGGAACTAAACTTGACAGAACTTATTACTTTGGGAGAATTCAAATCTACTATAAAGGAGCGTGAAACAAATTCTATTGATAAATGTAACTGTTTCTAGAATCGCACTAATTGTTGTTGTGGTATTTTTGTACTAATCTTTTATTGTAGATTTATATATCGTGTAATTCATGTTTGTGGATGACTGTTGTTTTGTATTGTAATGTTGTAACCATGTCGCTGCTGCCCTCACGGCCAGGTCACTCTTGAAAGAGAGGTTTTTAATCTCAATGAGTTTTTTTACCTGGTTAAATAAAGGAATAATTAATTACAAAATAGTTAAAGACATTTTGGATCACTGTTAGGAACTTTAGGAAACAATCTGCCGACAAAATCAGCCTGAATCACAGACCTGGGGATTCTCACGGGACCTCTGTGTTCGCCCAAATATGGTCGGTCATTTTCAGGGGAATTTTTACAGACATTTTTACAGACATTTTTAGGCTGATTCACACGGGATAAAAATCACCGACGACATCGGCGATTATTACAAATTACTGCAGGTCCCTGGGTAAAACTCAGCGATGGTGAGATTCTTCTGTAGACATCAGTCACCTTCATTTGTTGCTAGACGTTCGTTAAAAATGTCTTGCTTTTTCAGCCCCTGTCCCAGCAATGGTGAGACCTGGAGCCATCAACTTTGAAATGAGCTCATTTTGTGATAAAAGTGTCACATTTCTCAGCGTAAACATCGTTCTATTGGGAATAAACTATTGGCTCAAGTGATTTGAACATGTTTTAGTATTCTACAAATTTTACGAAAAAGTATACTCACCCAATGACCTACAGACCTGGCCAACTTCCTGGATGCTGCACTAACGCCACAAGATCTCCATAAAGCCAACCTTCAAAAGCCAAACAATGAACCTCGTGGAGCTGACGGAGCTGAATTCTATAAACATTTCTGGACAATATCATCACTGCTTTGATCTGCACAGCCAAGGAAATCAAAAATACTGTTAGAAAAGTGTAAAACATCCCCAGTAAAATATTCTCATTACTGTCAGAACACACTAGGGCTGCACCATTTGGAAAAAAAACATGTGATATTCAATAACTATGTTAAAAATTACAATATTTCAAAAAAACTATTCTGATGTAGTGAGTTAAATTCACTTAAAACAAAAATGCAAGTCTCTGTATTCACTCAACACAGACTTAAACCAGAAATAAAACAAGGCTAAATTATAACTCAATAAAGGAAATTTCCACACTCAAAACTCCAAAACTCAAGGCAACAGGATCCCTCAAGGTTTTTGAGTTTTGGGGCCAACTCAAAATCTAAAGTTTTCAATAACAAATATTCTTTGTTGACTTAATTTGACGTTCATATGTCTAAAAACTAATTATTTTTTTAAACCATCTTACAACCAAATCACTATCCACTGTTCAGTAAAAGTATTTTTCTTTTGTTCAATTTAGTATAATTCCTTTTTATTATTATCAGTAATAATACTTTTTCCGAACAATGATAGTAAGTTGGCTGTAAGATGGTTTAGAAATAATGATAGTGTAAAACTTAAAATTTTAAGTTTTTTGTGTATTTTTTTCATATAAGCAGATAAAATTAAGAATTAAAGTAAATCTTTAGAATAAGGAATTACATTAAATCTTAATTAAATCAAATTAAATTAATTAAAAAATATTTGTGGTTAAAAACTTGAGATTTTGAGTTCTTGCTGCCTTGTGTTTTTGAGTTTTTGCAACTTTTTTTTTTCTTCTTTTTTTTCAGTGCACTAAAACTGGACTTTTTAAACATTTTTATTTAGTCACAACACATTTCCATTTAAAGCTGTGGTTGGAAAATGATTCTTCAGACCACAGCGATATATTTAGATTCTTGCGATACAGATTTTGCTGATATTGCGATAACTTATAAATATATTTTACCGTTTCCTGTCCAGAGCTTTTGCGGCTAAACCAGAGAACCGCTCGCTCAGCTGTTCCTGTTTACTTCAGTTTTTGTTTTTTATTCTGAGTTTTACAGAACAAACGGCGTCACCTTCTCTCGGCTGGAACGCGACAGGAGGCAGAGGAATAATTCACGTTCTGTTTAACGCCGGCTTCGCTAATGACATTACCTCAGCGGCAGATCCATAAACGGCGATCTGAGTCCGGAGACGAGGAGTGGCTCTGCTCTCAGACACAAACGTTTGTTATTATTATGATCTGCAGTGATAATAACTGAGGAGAGCTTATTAAAATGTCTGCGCAGTTAAAGAGCAGCAGATAATCTCATTAAACTCAGAGTTGGTTTATTCTGACGGAGCGTAGAGACAAACAAAGATCTTAAACAGTTTATTAAGAAGAGCAGGAGTGTGGACTGTAGAGCTGCAGAGGTTCTCAAGCTGTGGTACAGGTCCCACAGGTGGTACTCAGAGGTCTTCAAGTCCTGGGTTAGTTTCATTTAGAGCCAGGTTTATTCCTGTTTTAATCCTGCTCTGGGATTTACACTGAAGACCACAGTTTAGTCATAGTTTCAACCTGGTTTAGTCCTGGTTTAGTCCTGGTTTAGACCTGGTTTAGTCCTGGTTTAGACCTGGTTTAGTCTTGGTTTAGTCCTGGTTTAGTCCTGGTTTAGACCTGGTTTAGTCCTGGTATAGTCCTGGTTTAGACCTGGTTTAGTCTTGGTTTGGTCCTGGTTTAGACCTGGTTTAGACCTGGTTTAGTCCTGGTTTAGTCCTGGTTTAGACCTGGTTTAGTCCTGGTTTAGACCTGGTTTAGTCCTGGATTAGACCTGGTTTAGTCCTGGTTTAGACCTGGTTTAGTCCTGGTTTAGTCCTGGATTAGTCCTGGATTAGACCTGGTTTAGTCTTGGTTTAGTCCTGGTTTAGACCTGGTTTAGACCTGGTTTAGACCTGGTTTAGTCCTGGTTTAGTCCTGGTTTAGACCTGGTTTAGACCTGGTTTAGACCTGGTTTAGTCCTGGTTTAGACCTGGTTTAGTCCTGGTTTAGACCTGGTTTATTCCTGGTTTAGACCTGGTTTAGTCCTGGTTTAGACCTGGTTTAGTCCTGGTTTAGTCCTGGTTTAGACCTGGTTTAGTCCTGGTTTAGTCCTGGTTCAGTCCTGGTTTAGACCTGGTTTAGTCCTGGTTTAGTCCTGGTTTAGACCTGGTTTAGTCCTGGTTTAGACCTGGTTTAGTCCTGGTTTAGTCCTGGTTTAGTCCTGGTTTAATCCTGGTTTAGACCTGGTTTAGACCTGGTTTAGTCCTGGTTTAGACCTGGTTTAGTCCTGGTTTAGACCTGGTTTAGTCCTGGTTTAGTCCTGGTTTAGTCCTGGTTTAATCCTGGTTTAGACCTGGTTTAGTCCTGGTTTAATCCTGGTTTAGACCTGGTTTAGTCCTGGTTTAGTCCTGGTTTAGACCTGGTTTAGTCCTGGTTTAGACCTGGTTTAGACCTGGTTTAGTCCTGGTTTAGTCCTGGTTTAGACCTGGTTTAGTCCTGGTTTAGACCTGGTTTAGACCTGGTTTAGTCCTGGTTTAGTCTGTGTTTGTGGTTTGTGGTTCTCCTGGGCAGATGTTTGTGGTCCTCCTGGGCAGATGTTTGTGGTTCTCCTGGGCAGATGTTTGTGGTTCTCCTGGGCAGATGTTTGTGGTTCTCCTGGGCAGATGTTTGTGGTTCTCCTGGGCAGATGTTTGTGGTTCTCCTGGGCAGATGTTTGTGGTTCTCCTGGGCAGATGTTTGTGGTTCTCCCGGGCAGATGTTTGTGGTTCTCCCGGGCAGATGTTTGTGGTTCTCCTGGGCAGATGTTTGTGGTTCTCCTGGGCAGATGTTTGTGGTTCTCCTGGGCAGATGTTTGTGGTTCTCTGGATCTTTTACAGGAACAGATGATGCTCTTTAGCGGTGTTTGGTGTCCTGTTTGTGTGAAGTAAAAGTGTTTGAAGCTCGGTGTAAACGCTCTCCAGGTCTGGACCTCCGCTCTCCGGAGACTGAGCAGGATTTCTCCAGCAGCAGGTGGACAAATGAGGAGGCACCGACCTGGAAGAGCCTCGGACAAACTGTTTATCCACACACGAGCCGCGAGCAGCATCGATCCTGAGCTTTAATATTAACACAGTTTGAAGAGATGCATCTGTTTGTCCAGACCTTAACCCCACTGAGAACCTTTGGGATGTCCTGGAGAAGACCCATCGTCAGTACAAGATCTTGGCAAGAAATAAATGCAACACTGGACAGAAGTAAATGTTGTGACCTTGCAGGAGCTCATGGAAACAACGCCACAGTGAATGCAGCTGTGATCAAAGCTAAAGCTCCAACAGAATCCAGCTGTGACCTGAGGAGCCTTCTCCAGAACATCCCCAAGGTCTGGACTCTGTGGTGAACAGGCCATGTGTGGAAACAACGCCTCATGCTCCTGAACCACTCTTTTTTTTTTTTTTTGGTAAGACAGGGTTCATGCACTTTTTAACCTCGAAATTTCCACAACTTTTACACATTTTTACTAAATTTCCAAGACTAAAACGACTGAAACGACTTTATATTCAAAATGTCCAGTGTGGTGCATTAGAAACGTTTGCTGTAATTTAATTTGTTAACACTGGAAATTAGAAACAAACAAACAAACAAACAAACAAACAAACAAATATTTGATGCTCTTCCCACAGAAATATATTATTCCACTAATTTTAGGAACTCACTACCGATTGAGCTTAAAACAGGTCCCAACAACGACACTTTCTCCCACGAGTTACAGCAACGGCTACTGAGCAAACAGACAACATTAACGTCAACATTAACGTCAACATTAACGTCAACATTAACGTCAACATTAACGTCAACATTAAAGTCAACATTAACGTCGACATTAACGTCGACATTAACGTCAACATTAACGTCAACATTAACGTCAACATTAACGTCGACATTAACGTCAACATTAACGTCGACATTAACGTCAACATTAACGTCGACATTAACGTCAACATTAACGTCGACATTAACGTCGACATTAACGTCAACATTAACGTCAACATTAATGTCAACATTAACGTCAACATTAACGTCAACATTAACGTCAACATTAACGTCAACATTAACATCTATTAAATAAGGATGTGGCTGGATTTTGGGATTATATCGTTAGATTCTGAGGAATTGTAGTTTGATTATTTAACCAACAGTAAACGTTGGTGGAGTGGTGTTTGGTCTTAAGTGGGGACAAATATTTATGATAAAGGTAATTTAATTTTTTGCTGATACAGTGTTTATTGTATATAGTTTTTATCTGCGAATGATGTTAATGAAATAATACGTGAAATTTTATAGTAGGGTTTGATTGATAATGAATTGATTTTTACGGGAAATAATGATAACGAATTACTATTTATGTGGTTTTAATAAGATTCAATACAGATGAGTTTATCTTTGTGTACATTTTATTGTTATTTATGTATTGATGAAATGATAATTGCATATGTTTAAGGACTACAGATGGAAATTAGCCATGTGGCTATAATCTGCTGCAGACATTTTTGCCTTCGCATTATGTTTAACTGTACATTGTCCTTCAAATAAATGAATAAATAAAACATTTACTGACTTATAGTTTACACAGTGATTAATGATAATTATGTTTGGTAAGTTGCATTTAAAAAAAACAACTAATTAAAATATAAAGTAATGATCTTTAGACTGGCACAGGTTTAACTCGTACTGGTCGAATGTTACTCAGACAAACTTCCAAAACTTTCCATCAAAATATAAAATTCCAAAACTTTTCCAGGGCCCGGTAATTGGATTTTAAAATTCAATGACTTTTCCAGGTTTTCCATGACTGTACGAACCCTGTACTTCTCAGCCGAGGTGGAAGTAAAAGTACTGTTACTGCACAGTAATGCAGTAGCAGTAAAAGGTTGTAGAGAGAAAATAAGGTTTTGAAAGTGCAGTAAACTCCTGGACTGCAACAAAAAGTTAAAAAAGCAGTCACCTGGATTGGATTTTTCAAGATGAAGACGTTTCTCCTCTGATCCAGGAGGCTTTCTCAGCTCTGAAATGAACTGGTGAGAGCTGCTTTATATTCTTCTGGGAAGGAGGAGTCTTTGTCAGAAAAGATAAACCTTCTTTAAACAGAAATCAGATCCAACCTTCCTTCTGTCTACAACGTTCTCCTGAAACCCACACAAAACAAACCAGTTTCACTCAGGTCATTAACATCTGAAGGAGCTGAGGCTGGGGAGGGTTAACCACTCTGCCACTCACTCCAGCTGAGGACAGAGGACTCCTAACGACCCCAAACCACTCAGGCTCTTTCAGAGTCTCCTGAACCAATAGAATTTAGTTTCAGGTCTAACTCCTCCTTCCTAGAAGAATATAAACCAGCTCTCACCAGTTCAGTTCAGAGCTGAGAAAGCCTCTTGGATCAGAGGAGAAACGTCTTCAACTTGAAAAATCCAATCCAGATGACTGCTTTTTTAACTTTTGTTGCGATGCCTTTACTCAGGACGACTGAGAGCCTTCACAGACAAACTCCTGCACTGTTTCTGAAGCCAGGACTGAAAACTGAAGGATGTCGTCGTTTTACAAACCTCGGTGATTAATTAAATTAAATTAAATTAAAACCTCAGTGCAGTAAATGATTTTTAACATCCCTTCACTCAAACAAATGTGCATTTCTGTGCTTGCTGTAAAACAATGAAAATCTCTGCAAAATGAGCTCAAAAACTGTTCAAATGTTTTTCAATACTGACGTTGAACGGTAAAAGTGAAAACAACTAGATTGAATTTCTGTATTTCTTGGTAATTGTTAGTTTATGTAATGAGTCTGTGCTTGAGGCCGTCTGTGTTTGTTAAATTGTGAAATGAGAAGGAGGAAGGTTTAATAAGAACTGCTCTTCGTCGTTCGTTTGTTTTCTTAACAAAACATTACCATGAAAAGAACAAATGACATGAAATAAAATAAACTTTACATCAATATTTTTCACAATTGCAGGCACGGCACACGTCTCTATCATCTGAGCTACTGCTGTCACTATGAATCTAATACTACTACACTGTAAAAAATATCTGTAGATTTCATGGTAAAAATCTGTAAAATCTCAACAGTATAAGACCGTAACTGATATATCGGTAAAATACTGTTTTGGTTACGGTAATTAACTGTAATATTAAAAATAAGGCAAAATTGTATCTTTTAGTTTTATTTTTTGTAATTTATAAGTACAACACTGTTAAAATAATTGAGTCCTGTGTTTATTACAGTTTCACACCTTTTTAAAAAAGAAAATAACTTTAAATTTTACAGTAAATGTTAATTAAAACCTAAGTCACAAACTGTAAAATATACAGTTAATCTATTTTTTGAAAGAAAATAACTTTAAATTTTACAGTAAATAATAATAAAAACCAAGTCAAAAACTGTAAAAACAACATTTGTGAGAATATTATACTGTAAAATTAAATAGAGGCCTCTTGTAATTTTTACGGTAGAATTCTGGCGACCACAGCTGCCAAGTTTTTACTGTAAAATTTACAGATTTTTTTTTACAGTGTACTACTACTACTACTACTACTACAACTACTACTATTACTACCTCTGCTACTGCTAATATTAATAAACCTGGCTCTAACCCAGGACCACACAACACTTTACCACTGAGATTTTTACTTTTAAATGTATTTGTGTAAAAGTAAAAGAAAAAAAAACTTCAAAAAATGTGTACGTTTTATTACAATGAACTAAAAACAGACAAAAGAAAAACCTAAGTTAGTTATAGTAAGTTATATTTTTGTGTCCCAGTGTCTGAAGAACAGACTGATATTTTCTCGTCTCCATCTGTTGAAGCCATTTTGCCATGAATAATTATTTTTGTTAATTATCACAACAAACAGAGGCCTGCAACCTTCTGGATCTAAAATGCCCAAAATATGGCTTAGACTGTGATTAATTATTGCAAACTAACAAAGAGGAACTGTTTTAAATTATTTTTTTGAATATGCCACTAAACAGCAGCGTACACTGTAAAAATAAATCTGTAAATTTTACGGTAAAAACTTGGCAGCTGTGGTCGCCAGAATTTTACCGTAAAAATTACAAGAGGCCTCTATTTAATTTTACATTATAATATTCTCACAAATGTTGTTTTTACAGTTTTTGACTTGGTTTTTATTATTATTTACTGTAAAATTTAAAGTTATTTTCTTTCAAAAATATATTAACTGTATATTTTAAAGTTTGTGACTTAGGTTTTAATCAACATTTACTGTAAAATTTAAAGTTATTTTCTTTATTAAAAAGGTGTGAAACTGTTATAAACACAGGACTCAATTATTTTAACAGTGTTATACTGTATAAATTACAAAAAATAAAACTAAAAGATACAATTTTGCCTTATTTTTAACATTACAGTTAATTACCGTAACCAAAACAGTATTTTACCGATATATCAGTTACGGTCTTATACTGTTGAGATTTGACAGATTTTTACCATGAAATCTACAGATATTTTTTACAGTGTATAACACAGGAGCCTTGCACTCAGAGAACCGGAGTTACATCCAGTAACTAATCCTCGTGTTGCACTTTTAATCTGCTCGTGCACTGCGCAGCCAATAAAGGCTACAACAAGCAGTTTAAGTGCATGGCATATTCTGAAAAACTGTTATTTAAGTGTTATTACTGGGGATGTAACGATGCACTGAAGTCACGATTTTGATTCACGATTTTATGTTCATGTACTGCCCTGCAAAGCAAGAATATTAAGTTTTGAGTTTTGGGTTTTATGTCCACTTAGACTTACCGTAGTTCTTGCACTGCTTCTGCTCCATGCTCGCAGTTCAGCGACTTACCACAGTGTTTAAGCTCCTCTCAGTTGTTATTGGCCCCTAATGAACATCTGTCTGTAAATAATATTATGTGACGAGTTGTTAGCTTCCCTTGGATACTCACATGAGACGTTTTAAGTTGTTTAAACCCTAAATTTGCATAAGAATAAAAGACGCTAATAGCGCTAGCATGTCTATGGGATTTTCAATGCATTTTAGCATCATGCTAATCGCTAGCTTTTACATGTTTACTTGTATTGTAGCTAACTTGTTGTTAATGTTATGCATATTTTACATATATTAAGGGTAGAACTGCATTGTTTTGTGTAGCTGTACATATTCTGTACTGTTGAGAATCAGAAACATAATTGTAATATGCGTTTGTTTTTGTATGTTACAGTTTTACAAAAAATATACTGACTTCAGTAAATGTCCAAAACAGCAAGAGGCTTCCTGGGTGTTTATTGGAGCAACTGTTAGCTATCTGTAAAGCTAGTTCCCAAACACTAGTGAAGGCAGAATAGTTCACGTTTACGATTTCTTTACTTTTTTTTTTGCAGACCTAGTTGCAGTATAATTATGTTATTTTATATTATATATATATTTTTTACATAGCCTATTTGTGTCTCCTTCTTATTAACAGAAACTGAATAAAAAAAGTAGATATTAAAACAATGACAAAGGGTCAAAATAACAAAAATATATAAAATAATTTGTTAGTGACTTTTATTATCTTTCTACTACACTTTAGTAGCAAACAATGCACAGAGAAGCAGCTCATCATGAATCCACTCCTCAGTGATTTATAATGAGCCTAATAAAAGTCAAGTCTTATAAAAATATCAGAGAGGAAAGACTCATCCTCAGTAAAGACTCTGATCTCCATGGAAACGGTCCGGGGGAGGGGCCACTGAAACCTCAGATAAACTTTAGCTGTTGTTAGCCACTTAGCTTTGGTTTAGCTCGCTGCTAACAACAAGCTACTTTCTGAACAATGGCAAACGTTTATGAGTCCTGTAAACTAAAACTTGATATAAATTCATGTTTCTCTTCTGTAAAACAGGTAATGATGTCTAGTGCTAAACATGAGCCAGATTATTCACCATTATACTCTTTTAAAGCGACATCGGGATTCATTTTTTTCCGCACCAATTCAAATTTTCTCTCTTTTGCATGGATTTTTAGCTGATTTACGCAGAATCATTAACGTTTTAAAGCGACAGGATGATGCAGACACAGGTTGTTCCAAAGCTGTCTAACGATGCTTTTATTGACTTTACATCAGAGGCCCAAAAAATCCAAATCCACTTTGTGTATCACACATTTTACAGACAATGCAGTTTCCAAAGTGCTACACATAAAACAATAAATAATAATAAATTACTCTATTTAGCTCCACTAAAATAATAAGAACCAGTAAAACCAAATAAGAGCAATATAATAAAATAACAATAAATAAAAACAAAACAATATAAGAAACACAGGACCACACGATTCACGCTGAGTTAAAAGCCAAGAAAATAAAGTGGATCTTAAAACATTCCACTGTGGATACATGCGATATTCGATAACTACACTGTAAAAAATATCTGTAGATTTCATGTTAAAAATCTGTAAAATCTCAACAGTAAAAGACCGTAGTTGATATATCGGTAAAATACTGTTTTGGTTACGGTAATTAACTGTAATATTAAAAATAAGGCAAAATTGTATTTTTTAGTTTTATTTTTTGTAATGTATACAGTATAGCACTGTTAAAAAAATCGAGTCCTGTGTTTATTACTTTTCAAAAGATAATAACTTTAAATTTTACAGTAAATGTTGACTAAAACATAAGTCACAAACTAAAATATACATTAATCTATTTTTTTTGAAAGATAATAACTTTAAATTTTACAGTAAATGTTGATTAAAACGTAAGTCACAAACTAAAATATACATTAACCTATTTTTTGAAAGATAATAACTTTATTTTGCAGTAAATAATAATAAAAACTCAAGTCAAAAACTGTAAAAATAACATTTGTGATAAAATTATACTGTAAAATGAAATACAGGCCTCTTGTAGTTTTTACGGTAGAATTCTGGCAACCACAGCTGCCAATTTTTTACTGTAAAATTTACAGATTTTTTTTTACAGTGTATGTTGAAAACTACGATAACGATATTATTGCAATATTTGTAAATAGAGCCTACTTTTGGAACATAGTAAGTTAAATTCACTACATTTCACAAAAAAAAAATATAAGTTCCTGTATTTACAAGTAACAGCAACAAAATCCAAACTTAACACAGACTAAACCAGGAATAAAACAAGGCTAAGCTGGGACTAAATTAATTAAATTACCACTAAAACTGGACTTTTTAAACATTTTTATTTAGTCACAACACATGTTCTTTTAAGGCTCTGGTGGAAAATGATTCTTCAGTGTAAATCTCTGTCAGATGGAGACCACAGCGTTATTGTGATATATTTAGATTCTGATATTGCGATATTGCGATAATTTTGCGATATATTGTGCAGCCCTTGTAAGGTCCGTGACGTACTGTGGGGCTTTAAAAACAAACAATAAAATCTTAAAATCAGTTCTAAAACAAACAGGAAGCCGGTGCAGGAGGCGTATGTTTGTGTTTTTTAAACTTCCTGTTAAAAGCAGCGTTCTGGACTCACTGAAGTCGATAATTATGATTAATTCCAAGGTAAAGTGGGTTGCAGCGGTCCAGACGTGACGAAATAAAAACATGAATTATCCACTCAAAATCTATGAAAGTTAAAGTAGATTTAATTTTGGCTAAAAGACAAAGATGATAAAAGCTGGATTTCACGACTGTGTTTTTCCAATTTAAAATCAGAGTCCGTGATGATGCCAGGAGCCACAAGGGCAGAGCTAAAGCGCTGCGTGAAAAAGCTGAATCTGTGCAATTAATAATCTTTCTCTTCTGAATATAAGGACAAACTCATTTTTTATTCTCCCACAGAGCAGATATTTTCCAAATGTAAAACCATAACGCAGTGGAAGCGGTCTTTGCAAAACGATTTCCACTGACAGTACACAGAATAACACAGATTATCTCGTGTTAGTGGGATTTATCAGCAGCAGGGGAACATTTTATCCTCGCGGTCGATGTTAGACGCAGGACAAACTGAGCGAGAGTCTGGGTCTGAACATGAGGCAGGTGGTCATAATGTTACGGCTGATCCCCAAACGAGCCCTGACTTCTAACGCTCCAATACAAATCCCTTTTTTAATCTGTAGTTATGATGTTTTTGTAATAATTTCCACATAATTAGAGCGGAGCGTTGGCCCCAGAGGAACACGCGGGCCTCCAGGAGCCTCCAGGACTTTCATTAGTCACAGCTCGCTTCTGTTACACAGCGGCGCTGCGTTGTTATCTCATTCTCTCTACACAGAAAAATGTGTCAAAACTCGCACTAATTACAAAAATATCATTATAAAACAAGGCTAAAGTTGTTATTTTCAGTATGAATGCGCTCGCTCAAGGTGGAGGCTGGTTTTAATCAATGTTTTATTGATTTTTGAGGTCAGATTTTTGGATGTGCAGCGAGCGTTGGTGCTGCAGATCCAGATGTTTTACTCTGAAATATTTCATCATTTATTACTAAGAAAGGAAAGTTATTATCATGGTTTTAGTTTTCATTAAGGTAAATGTGTTAGTTTAATATAACAAACAGAACATTTTATTTTTTCATTTTATTTTGAATAAAGTTCAAAATAGTTATAAAGTGGAGTAATTTTAATTTTAAATTATTTTTATTTTTCACATTTTTTGTGGTTAATATTGAACATTGTTTTCATCCAATTTCTTTTTCATCTTGAAGTTGAATTTTTATTTTTTTTTTTTTTGTAATATTTTTATTTTATTTTTGAACATAAAGAAGATCAACACAAGTACATTTCTGTTATGAAGGGGAGAATTTAATTTTTTTAAATATACATTTTTAAATGTTGGACATTTTGTTTTGTTTTCATCTGATTTATTTATTTTTTTTATTTAGAATTTGTGTTTAATAAAAAGAAAAAACACAATAAAGTAAGTTAAAAAAATTCTGTGATATCAGAGTCAGACTTTTTTTCCATTTAATAATCATTTATTTATTTGAATTTTCTTGTTTGTTATTTACCGTTAATGTCATGGTAGAGCCGTGGTTGGTTTTAATCCATGTTGTATTGATTTTTGGGGTCAGATTAATTGACGTTTGGTGCGAAGTGGTCGTGTATAGATCCAGATGTTTACAGAAGTGGCCCCCCAGTGTTAGCTCCACACAGAGACTCGTATCGATCTGTTTGTTTGTTTGTTTGTTTGTTTGTGTACAGTAAGCAGTAAAGGGCTCTAATGATCAGGTCACATGGCTCAGAGCGGTCTGTGGTGATTAAAAGTAAGCAGAGAGAGAAAAAAACATATTAACGTCTGAGTCTGGGACAAAGTGACAGAGAAACGTTACCTGGGCTGCTCTTTTTTTTATTTCATTTCATTCATTATATAAAAGCAAGAAAAAAAAGCAGAAATGTTTACATGACAGCATGAAGTTTGAATGAAAAGGAGCAGAGAGAAGAATAAATCTCATATTTTTTGCCCCTTTTTAACAAAAAATATTTACATTTCACATTTCATTTTCATTTTAGCATCTCAAACAAACTTTATCACAGACCACTACTTTAATTTACATTTTGATAACTATTTAATACATTTGATTTAATATATATTTTTAAATATATTAAGTGACTTTGATTCTTTGGTTTCATTGAGGTTGTTCCATAATTTTACACCATATACTGCAATATTTCATTCCATCACTTTAGTTCTGATCTAGGCTTTTTAAAAACTTCTGTTCCTTTCAAATGCTTACTCTTTTTTCAAACATTTATTGAATATTTATAGGTAAAATATTTATATTTACTTTGTACATTGTTTGTAATATTTTAAAGTCTTACAAAAAATGGAAAGATTCACAGACGACTCGTTTGCAGACCACAGATTCTGGTTTATACTGAGTAACAGTAAGTTGGCTGTAAGATGAGTTAAAAAATAATGACAGTGAGTAAAATTTATGAATCTTAAATTAAGTGAACAAAAAATATTCATTGCTGAAAACTTGAGATTTTGGGTTGGCCCCAAAACTCAAAACTCTTGAGGGATCCTGTTGCCTTGAGTTTTTTTAGTTTTTGCAATTGATTTTTTTGTAAACTGTGCATAAAATGATTTAATGTTTGGTAGTTTTGAGCAGATTTCATGCACTTTAAGAAATTTATGCAAAAAAAGCTGAAAAAATATTGGCATATGACGACTTTTGAGCAGTTTTTGAGTCATGCATTTTTGTACATGAGGGTCATGGAAAGGCGGAAGGTTAATATAAGAAAATTATCAGGAAAATATCCATTAAAATCTATTAAAATGGACAGTTTACGTCTCAACTTTAAACATTTTTTCCGTATCGCTGGTCTGTTAGTGTCTCCTGTTTATTTGTCAAACTCACGTCATTAAATCCTCTCGCACACAGATTTATCAGATTAACACCTGAGCGAATCGATGTCCGCTTCTGTGAAAGGTCAGAGGTCACGCTCGGAGAACACGTGATAAAGACTCATAAACAAACGAGAGCTGTGACCTTTAACCAGCGACAGGAATCGATCGGGAATATGGATGCGAGCAATATCTGCGCAGTTTATCAAAGAGGAGCTGCTCCGAGGCTGAGAGCGGGCTTCAGGGACAGAAACACACATAAAGACCACATTTAAGCTTTGTTATTCTGCTTTTATTCATATTTTCAAACCAGTCTTGGTCTACTCTTGGTTTTACAGCCTTTAAAGCAGAAATCAGTCACTTTTTTTACCTTAAATAAACCGTTTCAGAGTTTGTGTGATGGTTAAATGAGTTGTTGTGGGGTAAATGAAGCGTGTGGCGTCGCCCCCTGGTGTTTCTGGGCTGAAAGTGACACTTGCGACGTCGACCCGGAGTCACAGAAGTCTCAGGAGAAAGCGGCACATCGCGGTTAGCAAAACAACAACTTAGCTGTGGCTTTATTTCTTGATTTTTGTCGTTTCAGAGACCAAATGGAAGAAAAAACTTTGTACAGATACACAGCGGGGAAAACGAAAGATGAGCAAGAGGAGTCCTTTAGTGCTTTAATATGAACTGTAGGGGGCGCTCTGTAGAGGAAAATAAGGCAAAAAGAGCAAAGAAACAAGCAGAGTTACTGAGTTCTGCTTTAAAAACATTATGTGACTAAATTAGAACATTCTTATTCACAAGAGTGTAGGAGAGTGTGTAGTTATGAATGTGTATAACCAGCATTTTAATTGTTGTTGCTATGTTTTGCTAATTTGTGTGCATTGTCTTCAGTGTATGTTGTAATGTACTTTATGTATTTTCTATTATAGTGTCAGAACTAAATCTGCTGAAACCAGTCGTTAGTGTGTTCTCCTAGTCTTTAGAGGATCTGTAACCACTGAGAACATCCTGGAGTGTGTCCCCAGCTTTAGAATCATCGTGTTCTTTAAGAATAGAGCGTTAACCAGGAGCACGGGGACGCAACATAAGTAACTTAAGATACATGACAAGAAAAGCCGCCTATATCATCACTGTAGCATTCTTGCTAAGCATAACATCTTGAGCTTTGACAATATGATCATGCTTTCTAATGTTTGTCTGCTGTATAAACTTATCCAAGGTGCTGCTGCTCCACCACTCAAAAATCTTATATCTTTGAGTTCTGAAAGCACATCTCGGGCTTCACGATCCACAGTGCGCGGTGAGGGTAGGATCCCTAAGCGCAGGACAACATTTGGGAATTCTGCTTTTTCTTGTGTGGCAACTCGTCAGTGGAACATGTTGCCAACTTGATCGCATCAACAAACTACAGCACATTTTCACGCATGACAAAAAAATGGCTTCTCACAAACCAAACCTGCTCACATAATATGGACTAATCTTAATGGGTTTTTTAGGAGTTTTTCCTTACCGAGAAGGAGGGTCTAAGGACAGGAGTGTCCTGGCTCTGTTTAGTTTAGTGTAGTTATTGTTTGTGTTGATTGTGTGTTAAGTCTGATTGTGTGTTTATGTTTGATCAACTGTTTGTGAAGCCTTTGAGGCGACTTTTGTTGTGATATTGGGCTATACAAATAAATCTGAATTGAATTGAATTAAATCTTATATCTTTTAATAGATGAATCTTATACTGTGAGAATGGTTGTGTATGTGTATATATGTACTTTGTCTTTTTATGTTTTTACCATCAACCTGCCCAGGGACTACAGCTGGACTTAGCACTTGAGCTATAACTTGGTACAATGCATTTCTCCTGTAAAGGTTCATGTTTATTGTACACTGTCCCTGCATTTAAATAAATAAAATTAAAAAAAAAAAACAGGACACAAAACACAGGTGGAACTACAGCCTCACACTCTGGATCACAATCATGAAAGCACGAGCTACTCATCTTCACAGAAATGGAGACTTTATTGTTTCTGTAGAGAGAACCTTTCTCCAGATCCTGGGCAGGACCTGGCTGGAGGATGAGCCTGCTGTGCATGTTTGAGAGAGCACCCAGAGGAAACCCACCCAGACACAGGGACAACATACAAACTCCACACGGTAAGGCCCACCATGATCCTTGTTGTTAGGCGAAAGTGCTAACCACTTTGCCACTGTGCTAAAGCTAAAGGTAAACACTGCCACGCTAAAAGAACCGTTTGCTACTGAAAAGCAAGAAGCATTGGCACAAAAGAGTTTGAGGCGTAAAAGCAAAATCCAAACAGCTCCAGCTAAATCAGAGGCTAAAATATTAATGTTGCAAAAATATAACAGTTTTCAATTAAGAAACGTGGTTAGAGTTCAACTGCACATCACTGACTTCCTACAGAAACTCATTACCTCCCAGTTAGAAACGCTTTAGGAAGTTTCCACTCTGAGTTTGCATCACAGCTTTGAGTTGAGAGAAAATCTCTGCATTAAGGTTTTCTCCAAATGATGAAACCCGGGTTTAAGTCTCGTTAGTCCGACTCTCTGTGAAAGTTTAGACCTGGATCAGCTCAGACCTGTGGGAACCTGGACTGACGCAAACGCTCTGCAGCCTCAGAGCTAAAACTTGAATGTGTTGACGAAAATCTTGCTTCCTTTACCCTTTCTTCATTTGCAAAATCACCAAAGTGCTTCTCTTAGCTGATTGAAAGTAGCCATTTGGAGTTCAGTAACAATTAACTCCACACTGTAACACCTAATTATTTTAACTTGAGCATAAAATCCACTCAGTCACAGCGGAAGCAACTCTCCAAAGTTCAACTCTCAATCTCTGGACGTAAGCTGTTGAAATTAACACTCAAAAAGCTTAAAATCTACAAAAGAGTTTAATTAAATATAACTACAGCTGCACAAAGACATTCAATCACAGCAGCCCCAGGCCCAGTGCATGATGGGAGTGGCAGCAGTGGATTGTGGATTTGGAAAAAGGGAAACCCCATCCTCGTCTGAACGAAAAGCCAAAATGCAATCAAACCTTTTGCAAATTCGACAAAACATGTTGTCATCAAGAGTTAGCAATGCTTTCTCTTTGTCTCAGAAATGTTGTCATGACGATACTAAATGTCTAGATTGAGACTTTTATCACGATAACATGGAACTTAACTTGTACGAAGGTTAGTTCTACGTTAAAGGTCCATCTGCAGACACCTTTCTATGCCCCGTCTTTCTCCTTTTGCATTTGTCTGATCTTATTGTCTTTTTGCTTTCTGCACTTAATCCTGTGAATGTCACCACTGCAGGAGGAGTCAACTTTTGTATTTTCTCATTTTTGTCTAAATGAATTGGTGAAAGTGAATGGTTTTGCCAGTGTCTCTCAGTGTCAGCCCTGAGACTAAAGCTGGTCCTGGGTGTCCCCGCCTAAGGCCCATTGTCTCTGGGACAGACTCCAGCCGCCCGCACTCTTTAACATAAATAAGATAAATGAGAGTATAAATGATAGATGAATGTTTATGGCGTTCACGGTGAGGAACCTTTACGATGTTGCACAAAGACACAATTTAATTTGGCCCAGAAGAACCTCGGTCCCTGGCTCTCGATCATTTTAATCCACTCTGGTGCTGAAAGACCGAGTCCGTCTGTGGTTTTAAAATAAAAGGACAGAGAGACAGAGACGGAGACGGAGCCAGGAATTAAAAAAACAAAACAAAGATGAGTTTGAGAAGGCGCTGACACAGAGACAGATACGAGAGGAACGGAATCAGACAGAGGTCAGAGAGGAGGCTACAACTCAGGGATACACCATCTGCCAACAGGAGACACCACAGAGACAGAGACAGAGACAGAGGCAGAGGCAGAGGCAGAGGCAGAGACAGAGGCAGAGACAGAGGCAGAGGCAGAGACAGGGACAGAGGCAGAGGCAGAGACAGAGACAGGGACAGAGGCAGAGACAGAGACAGGGACAGAGGCAGGGACAGAGGCAGAGGCAGAGACAGAGGCAGAGACAGAGGCAGAGGCAGAGGCAGAGACAGAGGCAGGGACAGAGGCAGAGGCAGAGGCAGAGACAGAGGCAGGGACAGAGGCAGAGGCAGAGACAGAGGCAGAGGCAGAGGCAGAGACAGGGACAGAGGCAGAGGCAGAGGCAGAGGCAGAGACAGAGGCAGAGGCAGAGGCAGAGGCAGAGACAGAGGCAGGGACAGAGGCAGAGGCAGAGGCAGAGACAGAGGCAGGGACAGAGGCAGAGGCAGAGACAGAGACAGAGGCAGGGACAGAGACAGAGGCAGGGACAGAGGCAGAGGCAGAGACAGAGGCAGAGGCAGAGGCAGAGACAGAGGCAGAGGCAGAGGCAGAGGCAGAGACAGAGGCAGAGGCAGAGGCAGAGGCAGAGACAGAGGCAGAGGCAGAGGCAGAGGCAGAGGCAGAGGCAGAGGCAGAGGCAGAGGCAGAGACAGAGGCAGAGGCAGAGGCAGAGGCAGAGAGACCGGAGTAAAGACGAGAGACGTGGGAGAGAGACAGAGAGGCAGGGGGACAGCAGAGTAAAGGAAATAAAACAAAAACCTGTGCCAAAAACTGGACACAGAAGCTGGATGAGGGATTGAACATTTGTGTTAAAGGATGAAATAAAGCAGCCGTCAGTCTGTCTTCAGCGCAGGACGTCTCTGTTGCTGTGAGACGTCGAGGTTCTTTCAAAGACTGGTAATTATGAAAATTAAGTTGTCAGTTCTCTGTTGCCAGGTTGCACTTCAGTCCAGATGACGGAGAGAATGAGAGCTAAATACTGTCACCAATGTGATTTTTGCAGCGTCGTAGCTCTTGATAAGTTAAGAAAAACTATATGGACAAAGACTAAAGACTCAGATTAAGATAAAAAACTGTATTGATGGTGGTTTAGAGTTGAAGATGTTTCCGCTTCATTCAAGAGGCTTTGTCAGTAACGAAGTAAGCTGCTGAGAGAGGTCCAGAGCAGCTGCCAGTGCTGTGACTGCAGAGTGAGAGTGCACAGCGCTTCGTTGGTGATACACCACAGTTCTGTTTTCCTCCTCCTAGTTCTATCTTCACAGATCTCAGCAAACTGACATTGACCGAGTGCAACATCCAGATTTTCAAATTAGAAACCGAAACTGTACAAAAAGATTAATAAATAATAATATTTATATCTGTGCACATGTGATGGTTAAAATACCTTATGCATGTATTTTTTTCCTAAATAATTATTATATACACACACTACGACTCTACAAAAACAACTTTTTGTTGTGTAGAGGACGTGTATTCTGTTTGGAATTTCAGAAGCTGTCGTCTCTGAGGTCTCTCACAGTTTTAAAACTTTCTACCCCAGCCTTAATCTTACAAAACGTCTCTCTTTCTCTTTCTTTTCTTTCCGGTTTATCTTTGCTGTTGATGACGGCGGCCATTTTTCCTCCACCTCTCCACGTCGTCCGCCAACTTTAATCTCCAAAGGTAAGAAAGCCATGTGACGTGAAGCCTCTGACAACAACAACAAAGCGATCTCAGTTAAACTGTTCTTTTCTGTCCTTTATCTGGAGATGAAAGATTGTTTTGGTCTGCAGCAGTGGAACTCGGGGGTTAGACTCGTTCTGGGTCGTTAGCACACGTGTCCTCTGCTGGAGCGAGTGGGACAGTCGTGGTTTTTAACATAATCTGCTAAGACAATACCTTTAAGTAGATGTTTTTTTTTCAAATAGTGAAACTTAAAGGTGCACTACCTGATTCTGTGACTGTAAAAGTGATGTATCTAAAAAAATGTAGAGTTTGAATGATACACTCCTCTTTAACACAGCACAGATCTGGAGTCTGCTTTTCATTCTTTAACATAAAAAATAAAAATGCTGTGAATAAGCTATAACTTTATTTGGCCAAAGTGCTGTACACTAGCAAATAAAACAAACATACATCTCCGAAATAAAACACATAAGAAAACTGTTTAACTTTGGCCATTGCCTCAGTTGAAAGAAGCTGTTTTTTAAAACTGCGTTAATCTATGCATCAAACTTTAGGTCACAGTCAAATTTTACTCCCAGGTTAGTGACTGTGGGTTTTACTGAGACAGAGCACCCAGATCTATGTTCACCTTGTCATCGAACAAAACAACCTCTGCCTTTTTCTCATCAAAGTGCAAAAAACTGATGGACATCCATGCTTTAATTTCATCCAAGCGTTTTAAAAGAGATTTTCCACAATTGGTGTGATTCATTGGCAGATAGATTTGGCAGTCATCTGCGTAAAAATAAATAGAAATGCCATGCTTCCTGAGGACAAGCAGAAGCAGATGCAAGGAAAACAGCAGGGGCCCGAGGACTGATCCTTGAGCCACTCCACTCCTGAGATGTGCTGAGGAGGACACAGCGTCTCCTACTCCAACACAGAAACTCCTGTTTGTTATGTAGGACCTAAACCACAGTAACACCACACCTCGGACGCCCACACAGTTCTCTAAACGTGACGTACGATTTCATGGTCGACAGCTGTTAGGTCCAACGATACCAAGGCCACAGAGAAACCAGAGTCCGCAACAAAACATCAGACACTAGACCAAATTCTGAAATAAAACAACAGCTCCTTCACATTATTCCTGATAGATTCTAGTTGTGGATAGATAAAGGATGTATCGACCAATCAGAGCGCTCCTGTCCTATGAAAGCGTGTGATTGGTTAAACTGTTCCTTCCCTCGCTCTAAAACAAAAACCTTTATAACACAGCCCACAGCTGACCTCAAAGGCTCAGTTTTTCTCAGATGACTTCTGTTATGCTGCACTAATAACTAAATAATTATCTTTACCAAAATACAAGGAAAAAGAAATCAGGAAGTGCAGCTTTAAAGAGTTTTAAATCTTTGAGTGAATTCTTGTGTTTTAGGAGGCAGAGCTTGCTTATTGTTTGATGCTAATGTAATCCTGTTTGAACAGCAGCCAGCATGGTTTAACATGACATGCTGAGACGCCATTGTGCAATAGAATTAACCATATACTACTGTACATATGATTATTAAAATAGAAAATGTGATTAAACGTGCTTTAGTAGAAAACATTTTGTAAAATTCAATGACAGAAACAGAGTCTAATCATTCGTACCATTCCACTGAAAAAGCAACAGCTTGCAATTTTACCATTTACTTCCACTGTTCCCAAAGCAAAATTACATTTCACATTCATAGAAATATTATACTCGCCGGTGGAAATGTTGCACACACAGTTTTCTCTGAGATACGAGAGCTTAGTGTCTTTATTTAAGCAGACACAGCTTTCCTAAAGAGAGTGAGGAAGCTAAATGCTGTTCATTAGCACATTTCTGAAACTGAAGGGACGTTATTTCAGAGTATTTTGACAATAAAAAGCAGAGTTGAGCCTAGAATATGGCGAACTAAAACACTTCTTATCAGATCTTATCAGCTGCTGCTTTAAAACACTTTACAGTGAACATAAGAGCAGAAAAATAGCCTTAAACCTTTCGCTCTGTGCTGTAATGATCCAACGTAACAGCAGCTGCGAGGTCGTACTGGTATTTTATTCACAACCTTTGACTGTTTTATGGATATTTTGGTTTCCTCGTCTGTTCAAGCCAGTTTGCTACTTCAGACTTTATTCCACAAATGTCTTTTCCATCTTTCATTACCTGCGTTAACCTTTTTTTTAATACAGAAAAGTTAATTTGGTGTTCTACATTATAATACATGGATTTCTCACAGACAGACCAGTATTTCTGTATCGTACTTTGATACGTTTGTACGCTTGTTTTCTGTTTAAATCAGCTGCCAAGATACAAAAATCCACATATGAACCACTTTTTTTTGCACAAAACAAAAAACACATGAAGTAAAACTGTAAAATAAGGTTTTTAAATCCCTTGGCTCATTATGCAATATTTCAAAATAAACATAAGATGATGGAAACTGAGCTAATGTGTCACCCAGCATCTACTCAGACCAATTAATTCAACAAGACAAGTTTAGTTGCATCTAACCCAAGGTTATTCAACACCAAGCGCTCAAACACGACTTTCCCGAATCCCAATCACTCAAAAAAACACTGAAGAGACTGCAAAAGGAACTGCAGCAAACAGCAGCAAAACACCAGCGTTAGAAAGAGTTCAGCTTTCTTACCTTTGGAGATTAAAGTTGGCGGAAGATGTGGCGAGGTGGAGGAAAAATGGCCGCCGTCATCAACAGCAAAGATGAACCGGAAAGAAAAGAAAGAGAAAGAGAGACGTTTTGTAAGATTAAGGCTGGAGTAGAGAGTTTTAAAACTGTGAGACACCACAGACACGACAGCTTCCGAAATTCCAAACAAAATACAACTTTTACCAATCTGCTTTTAAAATAACCAGCCCTAGAGGACAGTGGTGGTACTGCAGCAAGCAGAGAACACAGAGAACTGCTTCAGCACCAACGGCACCCAGTGAATCAGAGACAGAGCGGAGTAAAGCCCGCCTCTTTTTAGATTAACAGCAGACTAAAAGGTATTCAGGAGCTTGATTATTGCTTAAAATGTGCCCCTTTGACTGGAAGCAGGCTGTTAAATAGGTGCATTGGAAAAAAATACTAATAAATGATGAACTGTGGACTCTGTGGGACCTGGAAAACCTCAGCCGTTCTGAGTTCCTGGTTTCTGCGACGCGTGTGCGTTCTAGAGCCTGCTCATGCAAACACAGTATGTTTATGTAGCTCTGCGTTTACTTCATCACAGCCCCACCGCCTGACTGCGAAAGGCAAAAAGGCAAAGAAAAAAAAACAACAAAACAAAAACAGAAAAGGCTGAGGTGTTTGAGGAGAGGTGAAAAATCGCAGAAAAGCAAAGTAGAACTCCTGTTGTGCACTAAAGGAACAGAAAGGACTTCAGACCGATGCACTGGACAAATAATTTTATTTTATTGTTTTGGGAAAATAAACCTTTTTTTGTAGCTATTGAAACATTTGAGCTTATATTGAAACTTGTGCACGTTGCTGTTGCATATTATTCAGAAAAAGACAAACAGTCGCTGGTTTCTCAAAACAAAACAAAACAAAAAAAATCCTTGATGTAGGGCAGCGGTTCCCAAAGTGGGCTCCGGGGCCCCCTGTGGATCTGCAACGGTACTGCAGGGGGGCCCCCAGAGGCTGTCTATATTAAGTACATAAAAATAAATTGAGTTTGAAATGCACTGTAAAAAACAATGCTGCAAAAACTCAAGGCATCCCTCCCTTGAGTTTTGGTGATCAACTCAAAATCTCAAGTTTTCAACAGCTAATATTTTTTTACTCACCAAATTTAATACATCTAAAAACTTAAAATTTTAAGTTTTACTCACTATCTTTATTTTTTCCAGCTCATCTTACAGCAACTGACTCCACTGTTCAGAAAAAGTATTATTGATAATAATAAGAACTAAATATACTACATTTAACAAAAGAATCACTTTTTCTGAACTCTGTAAGTTGGCTGTAAGATGAGTAAAAAAATAATGATAGAGAGAAAAACTTTTTAGACGTATGAACATCAAATTAAGTGAAAGTGTGGAAAACTTGAGATTTTGAGTTCATGGGGGATCCTTTGCCTTGAGTTATTGAGTTTTTGCAGCATTTTATTAGTTTTTACAGTGTATTTGTTTAAAAATATAACTTTACAACACTTTTTAGCCAATAGTCAGTGTCTTTTGTAATGTTTTTATAGAAATATATGGAGAAAAACATGAAAATAAAATGTGGGATGGAGGGAAGTTGTATTGTTGGGGTCCGTGTGGGATTTTGGTAAATTTAAGGCGGGCCATGACTTTGGGAATGGCTGATGTAGGGCGATCAGATGTCACTATTTAACCAGGACAGTCCCAGTTTTAGCCCCCTTGTCCCATGTCCTAACAAATACCTGTAAAAACATTCACTCACAACACTCATATGTCCCAGTTTTCAACAAACCATGTCCCAGTTGTCCTCATTTTAACAAATAGAAAAGCACAAGACACTTAAAAATCATTGATCATTCTACAGATTTTTTCACTAAATTCATTTACAGTGTCTTTGTTTTTATGAATACATTGCCATTAAAATTAAAAACTTACGCCCCAGAATCATGCACTTTATCTAAATGACACAAAATGGTATGGATTTTGGAAGCTTTGAGTTCTCCCACTGAAGTAAACCTGGACAAACACCGTAGTCCAGCACCAATGCAGCCTTTAGAGCTGGAATCTATGAATCTGTACAGCATCAGAGTTTCTAAAATAATGTTTTTCCCAGTCCTACGTAGACCCCAGACAAAAAACCAGACTTGGACCTGACCTGGGACCGAGCCCTGTTCTGTAAAGGCAGTGTGGCAGCCCCACAGATGCTAAAAAGCAAAACAATGTGAGATCCAGATTCATTATTCATACCACAGCTCCCATTTTAGGAACCAGAGCTGTGTTTGGCTGTCGCAAAATTGACTTACGAGGCTCAGCTCTCATTTCTGCAGCAGAGTGGATTTGGTACAATATTGATATTTTCTTTAGCAGCAGCCGCAGTGTGAACCAGAGCAGAGTGTGTGGCTGTAAAAAGCCGGTGTTTTCACATAAACAGAGGAACAGAAGGTCATTGTGACTCTGAATGTTCCTCTGAGGAGACATCGAGAGGATCTGAGACCGGACCACAGCGCACGGGACGGGACACGAGGACAGAGACGGATGAGTTCTGACCAGCAGGAGGTCAGCGAGGCGACGCAGGAACAGTGGGGCTGCAAAGAAATATGTGTGTGACTTGGAACAGGAGAGAGTCCGACCGTGACTTTCCAACATCATCAGGGAATCGAAGTCAACTGGAATGTTGTGAACCAGCCTGGAAACGAACAAGTGTCTGTCTCAGGAGGATGGCTCCAGTGGCTCTAAAATCTCCACGAGTCACTGCTGGAAAACTGCAGGAGTTCGTTTGGGTCTTGGGGTCAGAAACTACGGCACAAAATCAACTACCGTAATGAAGAAGAAAAAAACATATATAAGTCGCACTGGACTATAAGTCACATTTTTTGGGGGAAATTTATTTTACAAAATCCGACACCAAGAACAGACATTTCATGTTGAAAGACAAGTTATAGTAATAATAGAATAGAGAACAACAGCTGAATAGGTGTGCGCTATGCTAACGTAACACATTGATGGTTATTCAGCTACATGAAGCATAAACAACGAACTGAACAGGTGTCTCGTATGTTAACGTAATATATTAACAGTTATTCACATAACTATAGCATAAAGAACATAATATAACAAGTTCACCAAACTCACACAAGCCTAGAGCGCCCTCTAACCAACACCTGAAATATTTTAATATATAAGTCACACCTGAGTATACGTCACACCCCGAGCCAGACGATGGAATAAAGTGCGACTTATAGTCCGGAAAATACGGTACATCACCACGAATATTAGTGGCGCCTTCATTCCTTTACTCAGTGGTTCCCAAACTTTTTTGTTTGGGAGACAGTAGAACTAATCAAGACCAGGACCAGTCCGAGTCCAGAGTGAACCGAGACCCAGGCTTTCAGGGTTCGAGACCGAGTCGAGATCAAGTCGAGACTGAGACGTTTAGGACCAAGACTGAGTCGCAAACAGAGACCAGGTCAAGACCGAACCCTGTAAACTAACACTAAATAAAGGGGGGTAGTAAAAAAGAAAAAAAAGTGCTCCACTCGTGCTCTGCTCTCGCTGTAACCCTCAGCCTCTCCGTTATCTGCTGCTGTACTGGGTGCAGACGTGTTACTATCAGATAAAAGTGCTCTTGACTTATGATTAAGATTGACTCTATACTTAATTGCAACTCAACTTTAAATCTGAGTTTTTGCACAGCCATAATTGTCAACTCTGTCACAGGTGATCATTTTTTAGAATATAGCTTTCAAGTGGCAGAAGATTACGCTCTGACAGATCTCAAACCGTGATAATTCTCCAACTTTTTCACTGCATTTGACCTGAAACTCCTCTTCTCTCTGTAATCATCCTAATTACAGCTCCGTGACTCCTCTGACCTGACTCCGGTGGAGGCTCTCGATCCGAGCCGCTCTCTCGTTGAACTCCGAGTTATTTCTGACTCAAAAACCTGTAATTCCCCCGCACGGCGCCGCCTCCGTAAAGGTCTGTGTCAACGATTTCCTCCGCAGCCGCAGACGACAGATCAACACAACTCAAATATCACACAGAGAGCGACAGAGGCAGGAGCGGGGGACCTCGATACGAGTTTAACGACCGCGCTGACGGCTGGACGTTTTAATTAACGGCTCCGAAAATGTGTCTGTGTTTGATAACGACATTAGCTTTTGTGCAATACTCAACAACAGTGTAGAAGGCAGGCAGGGTTTGATTCCCGTGTGGGGCTAGTTGCAAAAGGAAGCTTTAAAAAAAAAGAAAAAAACAACTATTTACTAGGTGTTTGGTCCCAGGTGCTCGACCCATGACCCTGGACAAGATGCACCAAAGCAAACACTTTTAATACGGCACAGTAGAAAAAAAAAGGCCCAGAAACATGAAGTGTTTGTCCTTTTTTGAGTCTGCTTTGAGTCCCATTTGCGAGGCATGGTGTTCTTTGGAAAAAAGCAGATTATGAGGTGCAGCAGGACACGAGAGGCGTCAGAACTACTGCTGCTGTCCGCTCTCTTCTTCAGAAAGGTGAGTGTGAAGACCAGTGGGGTTGTTCCGAGGGTTGAAAATGTTGTTTATTCACTGTAGGCATCCATACTGTGCTTCAGGGCCGCTCTGGGCCTGGGCCTGGGGTGAGGGCATCTTAACGTCCTGCAGCTGCACGTCATCGTCTTCACAAACAGATTTATTTCCTTTACTGTCTTATTATTACACTTCCTCCAGATACTAAGTTAAAGCTTTAAGTCAAGTCCAAGTTTATTTATATAGCACGTTTAAAAAAAGACACTACTGCCCCAAAGTGCTGTACAGTGTTAATAAAATAGAAAATCAGTTAAAAAAAATGTGAAAAAGGTACAGGCTAGGTACACAGAGTAACAGAGACAGAGGTTTATATGGAAGCTTGTTGAGGAAAAAGTGAAGAAATGAGCAAAAACCTAAAAGAAGCAGCATCTGGTGCATTTGGATTACACTGGAGACGGCAAAGACGAGGACAGAATTATGTAACTGTATTTAGTGCAAGCTGCACAATAAGGCTTTTAAGAAAACACTGATTAAAAACCCCGCACATAAACCATTCATAACGGCTAAATGAGGCCTAAGTAAAAAGCTCAGAGTGAATCTAAACGAGGAGCCATTTGGGAGCCACCAGAGCCGCTTCTTCTTCTAAAGGAGCCAAGCCAGAAAAGCTGGATCTTTGAATCTGTCCTGCCCCTCACTAATGCAGCTGCGACTGAGGTTAGGCCCCAGGGTAACACAGGGAAACCAGCTTCTGTTTCACTGTGACTGGATGGATCAAAACTAAACATGGAAATCAGAAAAAAAAAATGTGTCCAGAACAAAAAAACAACTCTGGCAGCCGTGTGGGGTGTGGTGAAGTCAAACGCTCCTCTCACAATCACAGCAACTACTCACACATCAGTAACCTCACCGGCGGCTCACCTGCGGCTCACAAACAGGTTCAGCCCTTGGAACTGAATTCATTTGTGGATTTTTCCAGATAAAAGGAAATATGAAAAAATGTCTGTGCAAAAGTTTGGGCAGCCTTATAAGTTTGCTGATTTGAATTAGAGTTAAGCATTATTCAGTGAAACATTTGTACAGAGAATGGAGGCCAGACAACGTTGTTGCATAGGGTTTTGCACAGTTTAAATAAAATGAGTTCAGTTGAATTACATGAATTAATCCAGGATTTTAAATCATTTTGTTTTTTAAGCCAAACTTTTTGGTGTTGCGTGCCCCCAGGACCTGGATTATTTGTGGTTTGGACCTGGTGTAGTTCTGGTATAGTCTAAGCTGAGTTCTGGTTTTAGACCTGGTTTAGCCCCTGGTTTAGTCATGGTTTAGACCTAGTTTGTTCCTGGTTAAGTCCTGGTTTTATCCCTGTTTTGTTGTGGTTTAATTCTGGTGTTAGCTCTGGTTTTAGCCCTAGTTTAGTCCTGGTTTAGTCCTGGTTTAGTTCTGGTTTAGTCCTGGTTTAGTCCTGGTTTAGTTCTGGTTTAGTCCTGGTTTAGTTCTGGTTTAGTCTTGGTTAAGTCCTGGTTTAGTCCTGGTTTAGTTCTGGTTTAGTCCTGGTTTAGTCCTGGTTTAGTTCTGGTTTAGTCCTGGTTTAGTTCTGGTTTAGTTCTGGTTTAGTCCTGGTTTAGTTCTGGTTTAGTCCTGGTTTAGTTCTGGTTTAGTTGTGGTTTAGTTCTGGTTTAGTCCTGGTTTAGTTCTGGTTTAGTTGTGGTTTAGTCCTGGTTTAGTTCTGGTTTAGTCCTGGTTTAGTTCTGGTTTAGTCCTGGTTTAGTCCTGGTTTAGTTCTGGTTTAGTCCTGGTTTAGTCCTGGTTTAGTTCTGGTTTAGTTCTGGTTTAGTCCTGGTTTAGTTCTGGTTTAGTCCTGGTTTAGTTCTGGTTTAGTTGTGGTTTAGTTCTGGTTTAGTCCTGGTTTAGTTCTGGTTTAGTTGTGGTTTAGTCCTGGTTTAGTTCTGGTTTAGTCCTGGTTTAGTCCTGGTTTAGTTCTGGTTTAGTCCTGGTTTAGTTCTGGTTTAGTCCTGGTTTAGTCCTGGTTTAGTCCTGGTTTAGTTCTGGTTTAGTTCTGGTTTAGTCCTGGTTTAGTTCTGGTTCAGTCCTGGTTTTATTCCTGGTTTAGTCCTGGTTTAGTTCTGGTTTAGTTCTGGTTTAGTCCTGGTTTAGTTCTGGTTTAGTCCTGGTTTAGTCCTGGTTTAGTTCTGGTTTAGTCCTGGTTTAGACCTGGTTTAGTCCTGGTTTAGCCCTAGTTTAGTCCTGGTTTAGTTCTGGTTTAGTCCTGGTTTAGACCTGGTTTAGTCCTGGTTTAGCCCTAGTTTAGTCCTGGTTTAGTTCTGGTTTAGTCCTGGTTTAGTTCTGGTTTAGTTCTGGTTTAGCCCTAGTTTAGTCCTGGTTTAGTTCTGGTTTAGTCCTGGTTTAGTCCTGGTTTAGTTCTGGTTTAGTTCTGGTTTAGCCCTAGTTTAGTCCTGGTTTAGTTCTGGTTTAGTCCTGGTTTAGTCCTGGTTTAGTTCTGGTTTAGTTCTGGTTTAGTCCTGGTTTAGTTCTGGTTTAGTTCTGGTTTAGTCCTGGTTTAGTCCTGGTTTAGTTCTGGTTTAGTCCTGGTTTAGTCCTGATTTAGCCCTAGTTTAGTCCTGGTTTAGTTCTGGTTTAGTCCTGGTTTAGTTCTGGTTTAGTTCTGGTTTAGTCCTGGTTTAGTCCTGGTTTAGTTCTGGTTTAGTCCTGGTTTAGTTCTGGTTTAGTTCTGGTTTAGTCCTGGTATAGTTCTGGTTTAGTTGTGGTTTAGTTCTGGTTTAGTCCTGGTTTAGTTCTGGTTTAGTTGTGGTTTAGTCCTGGTTTAGTTCTGGTTTAGTTCTGGTTTAGTCCTGGTTTAGTTCTGGTTTAGTCCTGGTTTAGTCCTGGTTTAGTTCTGGTTTAGTCCTGGTTTAGTCCTGGTTTAGTCCTGGTTTAGTTCTGGTTTAGTCCTGGTTTAGTTCTGGTTTAGTTCTGGTTTAGTCCTGGTTTAGTTCTGGTTTAGTCCTGGTTTAGTTCTGGTTTAGTTGTGGTTTAGTTCTGGTTTAGTCCTGGTTTAGTCCTGGTTTAGTTCTGGTTTAGTCCTGGTTTAGTCCTGGTTTAGTTCTGGTTTAGTCCTGGTTTAGTTCTGGTTTAGTCCTGGTTTAGTTCTGGTTTAGTTCTGGTTTAGTCCTGGTTTAGTCCTGGTTTAGTTCTGGTTTAGTCCTGGTTTAGTTCTGGTTTAGTCCTGGTTTAGTCCTGGTTTAGTTGTGGTTTAGTTCTGGTTTAGTCCTGGTTTAGTCCTGGTTTAGTTGTGGTTTAGCCCTGGTTTAGTCCTGGCTTAGTCCTGGTTTAGTCCTGGTTTAGTCCTGGTTTAGTTCTGGTTTAGTCCTGGTTTAGTTCTGGTTTAGTCCTGGTTTAGTCCTGGTTTAGTCCTGGTTTAGTTCTGGTTTAGACCTGGTTTAGTTCTGGTTTAGTCCTGGTTTTATTCCTGGTTTAGTCCTGGTTTAGTTCTGGTTTAGTTCTGGTTTAGTCCTGGTTTAGTTCTGGTTTAGTTCTGGTTTAGTTCTGGTTTAGTCCTGGTTTAGTCCTGGTTTAGTCCTGGTTTAGCCCTAGTTTAGTCCTGGTTTAGTTCTGGTGTAGTCCTGGTTTAGTCCTGGTTTAGTTCTGGTTTAGTTCTGGTTTAGTCCTGGTTTAGTCCTGGTTTAGTTCTGGTTTAGTCCTGGTTTAGTTCTGGTTTAGTTCTGGTTTAGTCCTGTTTTAGTCCTGGTTTAGTTCTGGTTTAGTCCTGGTTTAGTCCTGGTTTAGTTCTGGTTTAGACCTGGTTTAGTCCTGGTTTAGTTCTGGTTTAGTTCTGGTTTAGTTCTGGTTTAGTCCTGGTATAGTTCTGGTTTAGTTGTGGTTTAGTTCTGGTTTAGTCCTGGTTTAGTTCTGGTTTAGTTGTGGTTTAGTCCTGGTTTAGTTCTGGTTTAGTTCTGGTTTAGTCCTGGTTTAGTTCTGGTTTAGTCCTGGTTTAGTCCTGGTTTAGTTCTGGTTTAGTTCTGGTTTAGTCCTGGTTTAGTCCTGGTTTAGTTCTGGTTTAGTCCTGGTTTAGTTCTGGTTTAGTTCTGGTTTAGTCCTGGTATAGTTCTGGTTTAGTTGTGGTTTAGTTCTGGTTTAGTCCTGGTTTAGTTCTGGTTTAGTTGTGGTTTAGTCCTGGTTTAGTTCTGGTTTAGTTCTGGTTTAGTCCTGGTTTAGTTCTGGTTTAGTCCTGGTTTAGTCCTGGTTTAGTTCTGGTTTAGTCCTGGTTTAGTCCTGGTTTAGTCCTGGTTTAGTTCTGGTTTAGTCCTGGTTTAGTTCTGGTTTAGTTCTGGTTTAGTCCTGGTTTAGTTCTGGTTTAGTCCTGGTTTAGTTCTGGTTTAGTTGTGGTTTAGTTCTGGTTTAGTCCTGGTTTAGTCCTGGTTTAGTTCTGGTTTAGTCCTGGTTTAGTCCTGGTTTAGTTCTGGTTTAGTCCTGGTTTAGTTCTGGTTTAGTCCTGGTTTAGTTCTGGTTTAGTTCTGGTTTAGTCCTGGTTTAGTTCTGGTTTAGTTCTGGTTTAGTTCTGGTTTAGTTCTGGTTTAGTTCTGGTTTAGTCCTGGTTTAGTCCTGGTTTAGTTGTGGTTTAGTTCTGGTTTAGTCCTGGTTTAGTCCTGGTTTAGTTGTGGTTTAGCCCTGGTTTAGTCCTGGCTTAGTCCTGGTTTAGTCCTGGTTTAGTTCTGGTTTAGTCCTGGTTTAGTTCTGGTTTAGTCCTGGTTTAGTCCTGGTTTAGTCCTGGTTTAGTTCTGGTTTAGTCCTGGTTTAGTTCTGGTTTAGTCCTGGTTTTATTCCTGGTTTAGTCCTGGTTTAGTTCTGGTTTAGTTCTGGTTTAGTCCTGGTTTAGTTCTGGTTTAGTTCTGGTTTAGTTCTGGTTTAGTCCTGGTTTAGTCCTGGTTTAGTCCTGGTTTAGCCCTAGTTTAGTCCTGGTTTAGTTCTGGTTTAGTCCTGGTTTAGTTCTGGTTTAGTCCTGGTTTAGTCCTGGTTTAGTCCTGGTTTAGTTCTGGTTTAGTCCTGGTTTAGTTCTGGTTTAGTCCTGGTTTTATTCCTGGTTTAGTCCTGGTTTAGTTCTGGTTTAGTTCTGGTTTAGTCCTGGTTTAGTTCTGGTTTAGTTCTGGTTTAGTTCTGGTTTAGTCCTGGTTTAGTCCTGGTTTAGTCCTGGTTTAGCCCTAGTTTAGTCCTGGTTTAGTTCTGGTTTAGTCCTGGTTTAGTCCTGGTTTAGTTCTGGTTTAGTTCTGGTTTAGTCCTGGTTTAGTTCTGGTTTAGTTCTGGTTTAGTCCTGTTTTAGTCCTGGTTTAGTTCTGGTTTAGTCCTGGTTTAGTCCTGGTTTAGTCCTGGTTTAGTTCTGGTTTAGACCTGGTTTAGTCCTGGTTTAGTCCTGGTTTAGTCCTGGTTTAGTCCTGGTTTTAGTCCTGGTTTAGTTCTGGTTTAGTCCTGGTTTAGTCCTGGTTTAGTCCTGGTTTAGTCCTGGTTTAGTTCTGGTTTAGTCCCTTTGTGTCCTTCTTTAGTATTGCATTTTTCTTTTAATCTCTGTTTTATCCTTTGGTTTAATCCTGGGTTAGTCCAGACTTCATTTAAGTCTTTGACAGCCAAATATGTTCTGAAAAGGTTCTATAAATAACTCCAAGTACCCCCTGCAATGTGCTCACGCACCCCTAGGGGTCCCCGTACCCCTGGTTGGGAAACACTTCTATAAGCTATAGGCTTTACATAAGTTTTTTAAGTTTTGCGTTAAAATAATTGGCTTAAGTTGATTTAATAATTTAGTTTAAAAACATACATCTGGGTAAAACCTAATTTCATTATGTAAACTATTGATTCAAAACATTAATTTTAGCAAAATACAAGTTAAACGTATTGTATAATTCATTGGGTTTATAGTAAGTTAAAATAAGTTCATTGTGGTGATTTTTTGTGTGCATTTTGTGTCTTTGTAGGTTATCAACCAACTCTATTTAATCAATCTATAATGTTCATGTCTACACAAGTCTACCTGCTGAAAATGTCAATGAAACAATGAACTGAAACATCCAACAACAAAACAAAACAATTAATAAAAGAAATTAAAAGGAGTGAGTTGTATGAAGCCAGCCTTTTTCAAGTTTGGGCAAGAGCTGAATGAACTTTTTTAAAACTTGACAGTAATATAGGATGACTTTCTTGTTTGGTTTGACAAAATATAAATACACAAATCTATAAATACATAAATCTATAAATACATAAATCTATAAATACTGAGTGTAAGTGACGTCAGGAGGAGAGTCATTAACGATGTGTGCGATGTGAAAAACTTCAGTTCATAAAGTGTCAGAGCACAGAGTTAGAGCTGAGAGAAGGAGGAAGCGACATATTCCACAAAAAAATAAAAATAACTGCCGCCGGCCCATAATCCTCTGGGGCAGAAACAGATACCCACAATCCTATGGGGCGCAGACGGAGACCAGACGAGGGAAAGGTAGAGCTATAGGAGCCGCCTGGAGCTGCTCACATCAAACGTCTCCGAGCTGAGCAGCAGAGCGAGGAGGTGACGCTGTTTACTGCTGCTGTGGACTCAGGAGTAAATATGTTCTACTTCAGAGTTTTCCACAGGTGCTTATTAAGAGCATTCCTCGAGGAAACCCATGTGCAGGTGAAATTATTCGCTCAGTGCATGGACAGACTTCTGCGGCTCCCTTTGCTCTGCTCCTGCGGCTCCCTGCAACTCTTACATCTGCTTTTTTAAGGTCAATAAATGAATAAATAACTGAAGCACTGGGCACAATTTTCAAATAAAATAAATAAAGAAAGTATTTCGAATATGTTTTTCTGAGGACAGGTGTGTAGGAGTGGGTGCATCTTGTGCTAACCAAACCTCAAAACAGATAAATAAATCACGGTTTTGCAAGTTAGACAGTGTTCAGAGTTCTTTTTCTGAAAATAAAATAATCTACCTGTTTTCCAGAAAAGCCTGTGAGTGTAATGTGTAACTGCAGGTCTCTGAGCTGTGCTGTTTGGTAAAAGATAATCAGCGCAGTATTTAACACAGTTCTACATCTGCAAGGTAAACAGCACACCACACATGCATTGGTCCACATTTAGTTTTTAGTTTGGAGCATAAATGAATGAACGAATCAGGATCAGACTGAAACAGAGGAGGATTTGTCCTGAGCTGCCTTTTTGTGACTCTTAGTTTAGTTTGACCTTTCCCTCTGGGTTTGTGTCTGCGTTTCCCTCCTGATGCTTCAGGTTGCTTTGTTGTGTGACTTGCCTTGATTTGTCTGCAGCTGAACAGTAAAATGTTGTGTATTACAGTTTGATGCAGCAGTCCTGGTGCTTCATGCTCCTCTTGGATCCAGGACGTGACCAGATGTTCCCGTCCTCCTACTCTTCGTAACAGTTTTGAAATACGTCAGGAACATGAGGTCCAGAGGTGATTCTCAGTGAGGGAAGGATGGAGCTGAGACTGACAGGAGATCGCTGCAGCGTCTGCAGGAATGCGCTCTGTTGTGGTGAAGAAGGAGCTGTTCCTCCTCTCACCTGTGGTCAGGAGGTCAGGACCAAAAGGACAGGAGCCCAGATACAAGCGGCCAAAATGAGTTTCCTCCGCAGGGCGCTGCCTTAGAGAGAGGGGGAGGAGCTCAGGGTAGAGCTGCTGCTCCTCCACTTTGAGAGGAGCAGCACTCACCTGTCTGGATGAGGCCACCTGCTGCATCCTATGGACTTCCTCAACCTACCTCACCCACTCTCGTCTGGATGAATCCTTACAGAGCTGATCTATGATCCTATAGATGAACTAAGGAACTAACTCCTGACACATGTTGCCTGTCCGTCCTGGGAGAGGATCTCTCCTTCAATATGGGCTCCATAAGGTTTCTTCTTTTTTCCCGTAGCTGGGTTTTTTAGGAGTTTTTCCTTACCGAGAAGGAGGGTCTAAGGACAGGAGTGTCCTGGCTCTGTTTAGTTTAGTGTAGTTATTGTTTGTGCTGATTGTGTGTTTATGTTTGATCAACTGTTTGTGAAGCCTTTGAGGCGACATTTTGTTGTGACTACTGGGCTGTACAAATAAATCTGAATTGAATTGAAATTGAGGTTTGGGCAGTTGTTCCTGAGCCTCCTGGAGGGAGACGTTCTCTCAGCCTGGGAACGCTTTGGGGTTCCTCTGAGGGAACTGGAGGAAGTGTCCAGGGAGAGGGAAGTCTGGGCGTCCCCGGCCCCGGGTAAAGCAGTGGAAGATGGATGGACATGTGATCCCTGCAGTGACTTGTATTGTTTTGACAAAATGTTAATAAAATTTTATTTAGCAGTTCAGTTTGTCATTTATTAAAAGTTTTATAAGTTCTAAGTTATAAGTTTAATCAGTTAGAGCGAGTAATAATTAAGTTATTATTAGATTATTATAAATAACTTTTATATAATGCACACACCTACACCGTCAGACTGTTCATCTCCATGAAAATAAGCTTCATTTTTGGCTTTAATATTTCTTGTTTTTGCAGAGTAAATATCTTACCTGATAAACACAAGAGGGTCTTCCTTCAGATACAGTACCAACATTTACAAAGAAAAAATTAGTGCTAATTGTAAAAAGTAAATCTTAACTAATTTTTTTCAGTGTAACGTTAATAAGTGGATCCTAAAATGAAGCCGTACCAAAACTTCTTTTCCAGAGATTTCAGAAATATGAAATAAAGCTGCCTGTGCCTGACCCCCGCTGTCCTCAGCTCGCTGTCCAAACCCTGACAGTGGTAAATATTGGCTCGCACACAGAGGGTCGGCCCCGGGGCCCGCTCAAACATCACCAGCTGTTAGCGTTAGCGGCTAACCCCGGTCCCCGAGCTGTCAGTCATCTCCTCCTCCGTCTCTCACAGCTCCTCCCTCGAGACGACCTCCGCAGCTCGGGGTCGGACTGGAGCAGGAAACATCTGCTCCATCGACGTTTGGTCTGGAGAGGAGCGGGTTCGGAGTCGCAGACAGGAGTCAGGAGCCAGGGCCCGGGGCAGAGTCAACCTCAGGGTTATTTATATGTCTTAATATGATTTATGTTTATATGCCAGGGATGCAAGAGTTATCTTTCTATTCCAGTCACTGTCTGAGGAAGCCGGTATGCTGAGGCACTGCCCTTCTCCAGAACTGAAAACGCTCGGTCTTGCGGCTCTGTGTAGACTTGTGAAACCAGGAGGGGATCTGGGGGCCCTTCCCTGGGAATTTTAGAACAGTGACATTTCCAGTATTCTGGTGCATTTTGGATGATGTTGTAATACTTTTACCTCGCCTTGACTTGATATATAATAATATTTATAAGTTTATACAGTCATATTACAAAAGTTTGGGCTCCCCTCTGAGGTTGCATGATAATTTACTCTGTCTTCATGGTTTGTCATTTATTTTCTAGTGACGTCTGAGTTCTAGGGAGTTTTCCTAACAACAGTTTTTAGAGTAGCAGTGTTTAGGTGTAGGAAATTAAAAGGAAATATGAAAAAATGTCTGTGCAAAAGTTTGGGCAGTCTTATAAGTTTGCTGATTTGAATTAGAGTTAAGCATTATTCAGTGAAACACTTTGTACAGAGAATGGAGGCCAGACAACGTTGTTGCATAGGATTTTGCACAGTTTAAATAAAATGAGTTCAGTTGAATTACATGAATTAATCCAGGATTTTAAATAATTTTGTTTTTTAAGCCAAACTTTTTGGTGTTGTGTACCCCCAGGACCTGGATTATTTGTGGTTTGGACCTGGTGTAGTTCTGGTATAGTCTAAGCTGAGTTCTGGTTTTAGACCTGGTTTAGCCCCTGGTTTAGTCATGGTTTAGACCTAGTTTGTTCCTGGTTAAGTCCTGGTTTTATACCTGTTTTGTTGTGGTTTAGTTCTGGTGTTAGCTCTGGTTTTAGCCCTAGTTTAGTCCTGGTTTAGTTCTGGTTTAGTCCTGGTTTAGTTCTGGTTTAGTCCTGGTTTAGTTCTGGTTTAGTCCTGGTTTAGTCCTGGTTTAGTCCTGGTTTAGTTCTGGTTTAGTTCTGGTTTAGTCCTGGTTTAGTTCTGGTTTAGTCCTGGTTTAGTCCCTTTGTGTCCTTCTTTAGTATTGCATTTTTCTTTTAATCTCTGTTTTATCCTGTGGTTTAATCCTGGGTTAGTCCAGACTTCATTTAAGTCTTTGACAGCCAAATATGTTCTGAAAAGGTTCTATAAATAACTCCAAGTACCCCCTGCAATGTGCTCACGCACCCCTAGGGGTCCCCGTACCCCTGGTTGGGAAACACTTCTATAAGCTATAGGCTTTACATACGTTTAACATAAATTTCTGTGCATTTGGATTTCTGTGTAAATATCTGATCGATACAAGTTTTACAAGTTTATTTCTTGTGACCAGTTCTTTGTTAGTGGGGCCCCCTCATGACCTGAGCCCCTCTGATGGATCCGCCCCTGCTCTCGAGTCACTGGGCTCCAGAAAACACCAAAGGCTACAAAACTTTTGTGAGGACGTCCAAACTTATATTTTTTTGTAGCTTTTAAGAAGGCGACCCACAGCTGCGTTAACTCTGCTACAGCCCTGAGACAGTTTCTGATGTTTTGCAGCAGTTTTTTGTGGATAACCTTTGCTGTGTTGATTCAAACGGCATAGATTTTACCTCAGGTGTGTATTTATGGATGAGTTTTCAGATTTCAGGATTTTTTAAAAAATCCTCTTAAAAAGGTGTCAAAAAAAATAGTCACACCTTTACCCCTAAGACATTTTTTGTGCCACTGACTCCCATTAAAACATTTTTATAAAACACTGTCACTGCAATATAATTTCACATTTTTATCAAGTATTTCATGGATTCATGACAGTGAGGGATTGGAATTTTAGTTTTTATTGCCCCATATATGGTAGACAGAGGTATAAATGTGGAGATGGCCACATTAGTGTTTGTATAAATGATCAAGCCTACAAGGCAAATAAAAACATGTTTGAACTAAAATGATTTGGGTGAGTTTTTGTCATAAATTGGTGTGAAAGTGTTTGTGGAGAAATGAGTTTGTTTGTGTTTGCGTGAGCACAAATCCAAAATGTAGTTCTTACAGAGATGTGCACATCAGGGCAAAGTAGAAAAAGGTCCCAGACTGAGCAGAGGCAGAGGTTTGTGCTGGATGTGTCTGCACCACACAAACTGGAATTTAAGGCTTCACTTTCATAAACACAATGAAATTTTGCTGTGTATGATGAAGTTAATCATTGTAACCATGAAAAAAACAATTGGAATTATTGACCATTAGATAATTTTTCAATGGCAGTCTTTCTTTCGTGCTTAAGGCGGAAGGTGAGACTAAAAAGTTCTGCAGAGTTAATGTGAGAATAACCTTACTGCTGCAGATTATGACAGGAGGCTGCACAGACGTAAGGTGAATCTGCCAGGAAGCCAGTGTCAATAAAAACCTGCCAGTTCTGCCTTAATCCTGCCCCGGACACCGCCTTATCAACAACTCTGTCTCCACATCCGTCTCTATCTCCGGACCTGAAAACCGTCTCGGCGTCGACGTCTCTGACATTTATGAATCTGGGTTTTATCTCCTGAACTTTTCCTCGGTCTCATCCATCACTCGGCCGCGGTATCGACGCCGCTCTGAGGGTTAACTGCGCTGGGAAGGCCTCGTTAGGAGCGGTGACAGGCGCCGGAGCCGCATCGATCATCTGTCGGAGCCGGCGCGGGACGGGGCGCGCTCAGATCTGATGGTTTTAATAAGCCGTCGCCGCTCGGTGCCCGAATTTAGGTCAAGATCTCGGCGGCCTCCATAAAACATGAGGTCGGGCTGATTAACAGAGGAGGCCTCGTGCAGCGGCTCTTCACAGATCTGAGGCTGAAGAGGAGGAGGAGGAGGGGAAATGTTCACTTTGTGGGTTCAAAATTCATTCAGAGATGCAAGAAAGGAAGAAATGAGCAAGCTAAGGAGAGGACTGGCATACTTTAAAAATGAATACTTAATGCTAGGGCTGTGCCAAAAAATGAATTTGATATTGAACTGAGATTAGATGTTGGCTGAGGTCCGAGGGGCGGCTCCAGCTCCTGGTTCCTGAGACAAGACTTAAGACCGGAACTTTAATTTTATTGTTTTTACTGATTTAACCTCTTAAACCTGAACAGAGCCCGACGTGGCTCCGCCCCCTTGTGTCCGCTTGTTGGGACCATAGCGGGGAGATACAAGCGGCTGACACACACATGTTTGACATCCTCGTGTTCGGACAATTCATGGCAACAAAACTATCTACTTCAATTTCTATTCAACAGTTGGATTCCGCCTGGATTTTTTTAAAAATAAAACATGTATATCTTTCTATTACTTTGTTTATTTGGCACAAATTTTGCTGCAGTAGACCAAGATATGTGAAATTTTCAATTTATGTTGTTATTTGCTTCACTACAGGAAGGAAAAAGGCTTTTTTGGAGGCAAATATGTGTTTTTTTTTCAGGCGGAAATTAGAATAATCCATTTCAACCTCAATTTATGGTCAAACAATATAATTCATTAATATTATTTCTCTTCCACAGTAATCCCCAAAGTCCACCAATTAATTTACTAACAAGGTTAGCTATGTACACCTGGTAAATGCTAAGTAAAACCTTAATAAATGTAGATATAGAATTTTCGGGTAAAAGGCCTCAGAGCTTAACAGGTTAATGTTATTTCAATTGTATTGCTCTTTTTTGGGTTTACTTTTTTAATAGGAACTAATGAAGTCGTATATATAATGTTGTTCTATGTGCAGCACTGACCTTGTTTACAAAATGTGCTGTAGAAATAAATTGGATTGGATTGGAATATGTTTTTATGGACAGCTCTGCAGCCAATGCCTCAGCAGTAAACAGAGAGAGGCTGAGGAGCACAAACATGTTTCTGGTTCCTGCCCGGCTGCTGAAGCGTGAGCCAGAGAGAGCGAGAGTGGAGATTAAAGGAACAGTCACCTCACAAGGAACGACAGAGAGAGAATGAAAAAATAAGCAACGAGTCTGGGGCTGTTTGGACGACAACACGAGGACGGGCTTTTCATTTTCCTCGGTCTAAACTTTTGGTCTAAACACTGGTGGAGGCGGAGCTAACGTTGCCGTTTACCGTGCGCTACAAAACCAGCAGTTTAGTCGATTTTCTGCAAAGTAATCCAGACACTGGCCTAAAACATTCCAAGCCTCGTGACTTTGGGGAAAAACAAAATCCATGCTCAGTAAACATGGAGTGCAGTAAAGTCAAAGGCGCATCTCCTCACTTAAAAAAAAAACAAAAAAAAATAAAAACTTGAACGCAGTGTGGAGTTTAAATGATGGGTTTCAAGCTGGAGTCCACAGCAAAAAACTGCACCTTCATTCGTTTTAATGGACAGCTAATAACACAACATACTAACACCACCTTTCTTATTTTGTTTAAATTATTACTGTTATTGTCGTATAAAACTATCTAACATCTAATCTAAGGATGGATCGTATTAAGTAAGCCATGTTTATGATTGGGACACATGAAATCAAACGAGCGACACCTACAGGTGACGGTGAGGTTTCTTACAGACCGTCCCACCTTTGCAGAGTCAGTCCTTTCAGTCACAGGCTGTAAAACCTGCAATAACATCCCTCACACAATAAAAGAATCTCCTACATATAACACCGTTAAAACTCACCTTAAAAACTGGCTTCAGTCCAATCAACACTGCTCCCGTTACAGCTGACCTCATATTTCCTCATATTTACAGCAATCTCTGCTGTTATCGTTTCTTACTGTCACTATTTTCATATAAATATGTAAATATGTAAGAATGTTTGAGGATCTGGACTTATGTGGTTCCACTCTGTGATTTTATGTAGCATGTGTTTTTTGTTTAATTATTTCTTTTTTAGGTTGCCTTTTTACAGCTGGCAGGGGGACTACCGTGTTGGTTAGAGGGCGCTCTAGGCTTGTGTACCAGCATCTGCTGCACCTGTACCACTGACAATTTAAAATGTAAACATTACCACTAACAACTTAGGCTATAAAGACAACTGAGAAAGAGCGGAATAATTGGAAATGGAACTGATGCTGAGTCTGACGACAGCCACGCAGAGGAGGAAGCGGCGCTTCGTCTACCTCCGGAGTTGGCGGAGTTGTTCAGAAGCGACACCGAGGATGAAGAATTTAAAGGATTTAGTGATTAGGAGTGAGATAGGTGAGTTTGGTGAACTTGTTATATTATGTTCTTTATGCTATAGTTATGTGAATAACTGTTAATATATTACGTTAACATACGAGACACCTATTCAGTTCGTTGTTTATGCTTCATGTAGCTGAATAACCATCAATGTGTTACGTTAGCATAGCTGCACACCTATTCAGCTGTTGTTCTCTATTCTATTATTACTATAACTCGCCTTTCAACATGAAATGTCTGTTCTTGGTGTCGGATTTTGTAAAATAAATTTCCCCCCAAAAATGTGACTTATAGTCCAGTGTGACTTATATACGTTTTTTTCTTCTTCATTATGCATTTTTTTGGCTTATACTCCGGAGCCACTTATAGTGACCGGACAATACAGTATTTACATTGTTTGTTGATTAAGGCACACCCTTAAAAAATTAAATAAATCATTATATCATATTTTTTTGCTGTGTCCTTCCCTTTTCTCTCTCTGTTCGTCTTTGTGCCATTTCTTCCTCTGAGCAGACGCAGGCAGAGTTGAAGTAGACATTTTTCACAGCTCAGTATATTTCCAATCACAGCCAACTAACAAAAGTCGTCATTTTTATTAAATACCTATGAGTTCATTAATACAAAACAGGTCAGTAATAGACGAATACTTCTCCAAATGTATTTATTAACCGTATAAACTGATTAGAGGAGGTTTTTCTGCTCCTTTAGTGACAGCGTCTGGAGCTCACCGTCATATTTTCCAAGACAGACTTTATTGTGTACAAAAGCAGCTGCGGTGAATGGATCGAGACACAGATTTCTATCTGAAGTCAAGGTCGGACCCTGGCGTCTCCAGACCTCTGAAAGGGAACTGTCCTTGTTAGAGCGATTTATGTGGGTTTCCTCTGCAGCACCGTTATTAGAGACACAAGAAAAGCCACAGAAAAGACGTCTCACAGGAGGAGGTCCTGCTGGCACCAGAAAGGATCTGAGCTAAGATTTGTGGAAGAAAAAGTGGGTTTGTTTGAATGTGGTGGACTGTCAGAGGGACTTTACTGTTGTTAAAATGGAAACAGGACGAAGACAAAAATCCCAACAACAACGAGGACTTCAGCAGAACCAACAGGAGACGAAGGAAAGACCTAAACGCCGTTAATCAGAGAGAAGTTCTTACATTCACTCTGTAAAAGCGACGCCATCTTGGTTATTTCTGAGAGGAGATGATCTTCTGCTGCTGTGAGACACAGAGCTGCAGAGAAACGACTGGGACAGGTTAGGATCCAGAGTCCACTGGAGACCAGGATCCAGACTCTACTGCTTTAGAGAAGCCAGGAGGAGAGGCTGATGGGACTGGCTTAGCTTTGGAGAGGAACTCATGGTCAGGAAACAAAAAATAAACATCAACTTTAGGACTAAATCAGGGCTAAGACCAAGTATCAACCTGAACAAGACCAAAAGCCAGGACAAAACCACGCCTAAACTTGTCAAGAAATAAGTGCAGAAGCAGGCCCGGTGTGGAACATCTGCCCTCCGCACGTTCAGAGCCTGACGCTGCCTGCTTTTATTGAAATCTTGTCTTGTCTCAACACCGCCCCCAACACCGCCCCCAACACCGCCCCCAACACCGCCTCCAACACCTCCTCCAACACCGCTGTAATTCACTTCAAACTCTATTTCTTTTCCCTGCAGTACCTTTGCGGACCCCCAGGGGGCCCCGGACCCCACTTTGGGAACCACTGATTTAGTTATTATGTAACTTATTACTAGATTATTTGCCTTGTTTCTTCTATTTTTACTTATTTCAAGCAAGATTATCTTACCCCATGGACAGATAATTTTGAAATAAGTAAAAATAGCTTGAAACAGGGAAAAAAGACTTTGAAACAAGGCAAATAATCTAATAATAAATTACCTAATAAATAAATAAATAAATAAATAAATAAATAAATAAATCTAATCTAGTGAAAACTGCTCAAACCAAGATTAATGATCTAAATTCAAGTATTTTTATCTAATGTAGATATTGAACATTTGCAGTGTATCACTCAGAGCATTTATTTAGGCTTAATTTAGTGA
>CM036260.1:30170285-30200285 GCA_020698575.1 Bostrychus sinensis | reverse complement strand
GTTACATGGACTGGCCCCAAGAACTCACTGTGGTCTCAGGAACAGGTCCCAAACAGAAAAACAGCCAGATCTGGAACAGTCTCCCTCTCTCCACGAGGCAGCGTCCCTCTTTACAAACCTCAGACTAAAGCAGGGGCTGAAAGCAAACCTGTGCTGTAACCACTGACTCTTCACTTCTCAGTAATGTTCTGTCTGTGATGTGCTCTTACTGTGATTTATTGTCCTTTTCTATGTTTAATGTTTTTGTGTTACCTGCCCAGGGACAACCGATGCAAATTAGCATTGTTGCTATAATCTGTCATATTTACGTCTATCACCGTCTGAACAGATGTGCATTAATGTTCAATGTCCCTATCAAATACATACATACATAAATCAATACAAATCCCTTGAGTGTGCTGTTTGAAGATGGACCGAGGGCTCAGACTGGTTTCAAAATGGCCGCCACGCTCCGTTGGACCAACGCGAGAACACTGTTGTTTCCACAGCAACAGCGACTCATCACTGAAGTTATATCCAGTTCTATAAATTATGGATCTATTATGAGAACTGGAGACTGAATCACGCTCTCCTCCTGAGTCGCCAAATTCACGCGACTGCACCGGATAATCAGATGTTTCAGGAAAAGAAAAGAAAACTGCTGCCTCTGAACAATTCCCTGCTTCTGACTCAAACTGCTCCCTGCAATGTTTTTAGATTGTTTTGGTTTTTAAGGACGTAAGACACAAAAAACACATCTGTGTGCAGTACAGACCCAAATAGGACTGGGCCAGACCGTGCTAGAGTTATACAGAGGTCAGAATGAGACTAAACCAGGACTAAACCAGGACTAAACCAGGTCTAAGCCAGGACTAAACCAGGACTAAACCAGGACTAAACCAGGTCTAAACCAGGACTAAACCAGGACTAAACCAGAACTAAACCAGAACTAAACCAGGACAAAACCAGAACTAAACCAGGACTAAACCAGGACTAAACCAGGTCTAAGCCAGGACTAAACCAGGACTAAACCAGGACTAAACCAGGACTAAACCAGGTCTAAGCCAGGACTAAACCAGGACTAAACCAGGACTAAACCAGGACTAAACCAGGTCTAAACCAGGACTAAACCAGAACTAAACCAGAACTAAACCAGGACAAAACCAGAACTAAACCAGGACAAAACCAGGTCTAAACCAGGACTAAACCAGGACAAAACCAGGACTAAACCAGGACTAAACCAGAACTAAACCAGGACAAAACCAGAGCTAAACCAGGACTAAACCAGGACTAAACCAGGTCTAAACCAGGTCTATACCAGGACTAAACCAGAACTAAACCAGAACTAAACCAGGACAAAACCAGAGCTAAACCAGGACTAAACCAGGACAAAACCAGGACTAAACCAGGACAAAACCAGGGCTAAACCAGAACTAAACCAGAACTAAACCAGAACAAAACCAGGACTAAACCAGGACTAAACCAGGACTAAACCAGGGCTAAACCAGAACTAAACCAGAACTAAACCAGAACTAAACCAGGACAAAACCAGAGCTAAACCAGGTCTAAACCAGGACTAAACCAGGACTAAACCAGGTCTAAACCAGAACTAAACCAAGACCAAACCAGGTCTAAACCAGGTCTAAGCCAGGACTAAACCAGGACTAAACCAGGACCTAACCAGGGCTAAACCTGGACTAAGCCAGGACTAAAACACACATAACGGCAAGTCCAAATCCAAGACTTGAAGTTAGACGGATTCTTTTGTGTAGAGCTCTAAATGAGATTAAATCAGATCAAAACTGGGTCTAAACCAGGTCTAAGCCAGGTCTGAACCAGGTCTAAACCAGGACTAAACCAGGACTAAATAAAGATTAAAGTGGATCTAAACCAAGTATCCCCAAACCAGGTCTAAACTGGGTCCAGGAAATAGTCCTTAAGTTAGTACATGATTCAAGTCTATATCAGGACTAAACAAGGACTAAACCAGGACTAAACCAGGAATAAACCAGGTCTAAAACAGGACTAAACCAGGACTAAACCAGGACGAAACTAGGCCTAAATGAAAACACAAATATAAGGTCTGTTTAAGTCCTAGACGTATTTTGTGCAGAGCTCAAAACAAGATTAAATCAGTTCAAAACTAGGTCCAAACCAGGTCTAAACCAGGGTTAAACCAGGACTAAAACACACATTACGGCAAGTCCAAATCCAAGACTTGGAGTTAGACGGATTCTTTTGTGTTGAGCTCTAAATGAGATTAGATCAGGTCCAAACCAGGACTAAGCCAGGATTAAAACCAGACTAAAGAGAGTCTAAAGAGGGACAAAGCCCAGGACTAAAACACAAATAAAATGGACCTCGGCTGTTTTGAACATAAAGATCTAAAAACCACGACTGCCGTGTTCTTTCTCTCGTTATATTAAACTGTTTTTGTCTCCTCAGCCCTGGGTCCGTCTCCTGTCCGGGGTCCGTCTCCTGTCCGGGGTCCGTCTCCTGTCCGGGGTCCGTCTCCTGTCCGGGGTCCGTCTCTGGGTCCGAGGCTAATTCCCGTCATCCGCGTATCTCCGGGACTGAGGCCGGTCCTGAGATAAAACCCAGCGTGCGGCAGGTTTTTGGGGCCGGCGATAATGAGGCGTAGTGTGAGCTGTCGTTTCCATTTGACTCGGAGGAAGAAGAGAGAGTCCGGAGGCGAGACGAGACCGGACTGAACCCAAACGAACGCTCCGTCAGCAGAAAAACCACAGCCACCGGCGGATTCTGACGTTTCAGAACAAACAGGAGGCACAGGACGGTTTTCCCAAAGATACTCATCAAATAATGTCCAACACTGTCCAGAGTCTCTCCAAACCAGGACTAAACCAGGACTAAACCAGGACTAAACCAGGTCTAAACCAGGTCTAAACCAGGACTAAACCAGGTCTAAACCAGGTCTAAACTAGGTCTAAACTAGGACTGAACCAGGACTAAACCAGGACTAAACTAGGTCTGAACCAGGACTAAACCAGGACTAAACCAGGACTAAACTAGGTCTGAACCAGGACTAAACTAGGTCTGAACCAGGACTAAACCAGGACTAAACCAGGTCTAAACCAGGTCTAAACCAGGACTAAACCAGGTCTAAACCAGGTCTAAACTAGGTCTAAACTAGGACTGAACCAGGACTAAACCAGGACTAAACCAGGACTAAACTAGGTCTGAACCAGGACTAAACCAGGACTAAACCAGGACTAAACTAGGTCTGAACCAGGACTAAACCAGGACTAAACCAGGACTAAAGCAGGACTAAACCAGGTCTAAACCAGGTCTAAACCAGGACTAAACCAGGACTAAACCAGATCTAAACCAGGTCTAAACCAGGTCTAAACCAGGACTAAACCAGGACTAAACCAGGTCTAAACCAGGACTAAACCAGGTCTAAACCAGGACTAAACCAGGTCTAAAGCAGGACTAAACCAGGTCTAAACCAGGTCTAAACCAGGACTAAACCAGGACTAAACCAGATCTAAACCAGGTCTAAACCAGGTCTAAACCAGGACTAAACCAGATCTAAACCAGAGCTAAACCAGGTCTAAACCAGGACTAAACCAGGACTAAACCAGATCTAAACCAGAGCTAAACCAGGTCTAAACCAGGACTAAACCAGGACTAAACCAGGTCTAAACCAGAACTAAACCAAGACCAAACCAGGTCTAAACCAGGTCTAAGCCAGGACTAAACCAGGACTAAACCAGGACCTAACCAGGGCTAAACCTGGACTAAGCCAGGACTAAAACACACATAACGGCAAGTCCAAATCCAAGACTTGAAGTTAGACGGATTCTTTTGTGTAGAGCTCTAAATGAGATTAAATCAGATCAAAACTGGGTCTAAACCAGGTCTAAGCCAGGTCTGAACCAGGTCTAAACCAGGACTAAACCAGGACTAAATAAAGATTAAAGTGGATCTAAACCAAGTATCCCCAAACCAGGTCTAAACTGGGTCCAGGAAATAGTCCTTAAGTTAGTACATGATTCAAGTCTATATCAGGACTAAACAAGGACTAAACCAGGACTAAACCAGGAATAAACCAGGTCTAAAACAGGACTAAACCAGGACTAAACCAGGACGAAACTAGGCCTAAATGAAAACACAAATATAAGGTCTGTTTAAGTCCTAGACGTATTTTGTGCAGAGCTCAAAACAAGATTAAATCAGTTCAAAACTAGGTCCAAACCAGGTCTAAACCAGGGTTAAACCAGGACTAAAACACACATTACGGCAAGTCCAAATCCAAGACTTGGAGTTAGACGGATTCTTTTGTGTTGAGCTCTAAATGAGATTAGATCAGGTCCAAACCAGGACTAAGCCAGGATTAAAACCAGACTAAAGAGAGTCTAAAGAGGGACAAAGCCCAGGACTAAAACACAAATAAAATGGACCTCGGCTGTTTTGAACATAAAGATCTAAAAACCACGACTGCCGTGTTCTTTCTCTCGTTATATTAAACTGTTTTTGTCTCCTCAGCCCTGGGTCCGTCTCCTGTCCGGGGTCCGTCTCCTGTCCGGGGTCCGTCTCCTGTCCGGGGTCCGTCTCCTGTCCGGGGTCCGTCTCTGGGTCCGAGGCTAATTCCCGTCATCCGCGTATCTCCGGGACTGAGGCCGGTCCTGAGATAAAACCCAGCGTGCGGCAGGTTTTTGGGGCCGGCGATAATGAGGCGTAGTGTGAGCTGTCGTTTCCATTTGACTCGGAGGAAGAAGAGAGAGTCCGGAGGCGAGACGAGACCGGACTGAACCCAAACGAACGCTCCGTCAGCAGAAAAACCACAGCCACCGGCGGATTCTGACGTTTCAGAACAAACAGGAGGCACAGGACGATTTTCCCAAAGATACTCATCAAATAATGTCCAACACTGTCCAGAGTCTCTCCAAACCAGGACTAAACCAGGACTAAACCAGGACTAAACCAGGTCTAAACCAGGTCTAAACCAGGACTAAACCAGGTCTAAACCAGGTCTAAACTAGGTCTAAACTAGGACTGAACCAGGACTAAACCAGGACTAAACTAGGTCTGAACCAGGACTAAACCAGGACTAAACCAGGACTAAACTAGGTCTGAACCAGGACTAAACTAGGTCTGAACCAGGACTAAACCAGGACTAAACCAGGACTAAACCAGGTCTAAACCAGGTCTAAACCAGGACTAAACCAGGTCTAAACCAGGTCTAAACTAGGTCTAAACTAGGACTGAACCAGGACTAAACCAGGACTAAACCAGGACTAAACTAGGTCTGAACCAGGACTAAACCAGGACTAAACCAGGACTAAACTAGGTCTGAACCAGGACTAAACCAGGACTAAACCAGGACTAAAGCAGGACTAAACCAGGTCTAAACCAGGTCTAAACCAGGACTAAACCAGGACTAAACCAGATCTAAACCAGGTCTAAACCAGGTCTAAACCAGGACTAAACCAGGACTAAACCAGGTCTAAACCAGGACTAAACCAGGTCTAAACCAGGACTAAACCAGGTCTAAACCAGGACTAAACCAGGTCTAAAGCAGGACTAAACCAGGTCTAAACCAGGTCTAAACCAGGACTAAACCAGGACTAAACCAGATCTAAACCAGGTCTAAACCAGGTCTAAACCAGGACTAAACCAGGACTAAACCAGGTCTAAACCAGGACTAAACCAGGTCTAAACCAGGACTAAACCAGGACTAAACCAGGACCTAACCAGGGCTAAACCTGGACTAAGCCAGGACTAAAACACACATAACGGCAAGTCCAAATCCAAGACTTGAAGTTAGACGGATTCTTTTGTGTAGAGCTCTAAATGAGATTAAATCAGATCAAAACTGGGTCTAAACCAGGTCTAAGCCAGGTCTGAACCAGGTCTAAACCAGGACTAAACCAGGACTAAATAAAGATTAAAGTGGATCTAAACCAAGTATCCCCAAACCAGGTCTAAACTGGGTCCAGGAAATAGTCCTTAAGTTAGTACATGATTCAAGTCTATATCAGGACTAAACAAGGACTAAACCAGGACTAAACCAGGAATAAACCAGGTCTAAAACAGGACTAAACCAGGACTAAACCAGGACGAAACTAGGCCTAAATGAAAACACAAATATAAGGTCTGTTTAAGTCCTAGACGTATTTTGTGCAGAGCTCAAAACAAGATTAAATCAGTTCAAAACTAGGTCCAAACCAGGTCTAAACCAGGGTTAAACCAGGACTAAAACACACATTACGGCAAGTCCAAATCCAAGACTTGGAGTTAGACGGATTCTTTTGTGTTGAGCTCTAAATGAGATTAGATCAGGTCCAAACCAGGACTAAGCCAGGATTAAAACCAGACTAAAGAGAGTCTAAAGAGGGACAAAGCCCAGGACTAAAACACAAATAAAATGGACCTCGGCTGTTTTGAACATAAAGATCTAAAAACCACGACTGCCGTGTTCTTTCTCTCGTTATATTAAACTGTTTTTGTCTCCTCAGCCCTGGGTCCGTCTCCTGTCCGGGGTCCGTCTCCTGTCCGGGGTCCGTCTCCTGTCCGGGGTCCGTCTCCTGTCCGGGGTCCGTCTCTGGGTCCGAGGCTAATTCCCGTCATCCGCGTATCTCCGGGACTGAGGCCGGTCCTGAGATAAAACCCAGCGTGCGGCAGGTTTTTGGGGCCAGCGATAATGAGGCGTAGTGTGAGCTGTCGTTTCCATTTGACTCGGAGGAAGAAGAGAGAGTCCGGAGGCGAGACGAGACCGGACTGAACCCAAACGAACGCTCCGTCAGCAGAAAAACCACAGCCACCGGCGGATTCTGACGTTTCAGAACAAACAGGAGGCACAGGACGGTTTTCCCAAAGATACTCATCAAATAATGTCCAACACTGTCCAGAGTCTCTCCAAACCAGGACTAAACCAGGACTAAACCAGGACTAAACCAGGTCTAAACCAGGTCTAAACCAGGACTAAACCAGGTCTAAACCAGGTCTACACCTAGGTCTAAACTAGGACTAAACCAGGACTAAACCAGGTCTAAACCAGGTCTAAACCAGGTCTACACCAGGTCTAAACCAGGACTAAACCAGGTACTAAACCAGGACTGAACCAGGACTAAACCAGGTCTAAACCAGGTCTAAACCAGGTCTACACCAGGTCTAAACCAGGTCTAAACCGGGACTGAACCAGGACTAAACCAGGGTCTAAACCAGGACTAAACCAGGACTAAACCAGGTCTAAACCAGGACTAAACCAGGTCTAAACCAGGTCTACACCAGGTCTAAACCAGGACTAAACCAGGACTAAACCAGGTCTAAACCAGGTCTAAACCAGGTCTAAACCAGGACTAAACCAGGTTTAAACCAGGTCTAAACCAGGACTAAACCAGGACTAAACCAGGTCTAAACCAGGACTAAACCAGGTCTAAACCAGGACTAAACCAGGACTAAACCAGGTCTAAACCAGGACTAAACCAGGTCTAAACCAGGTCTAAACCAGGTCTAAACCAGGACTAAACCAGGTCTAAACCAGGTTTAAACCAGGTCTAAACCAGGTCTACACCAGGACTAAACCAGGTCTAAACCAGGACTAAACCAGGTCTAAACCAGGTCTACACCAGGTCTAAACCAGGACTAAACCAGGACTAAACCAGGTCTAAACCAGGTCTAAACCAGGTCTACACCAGGTCTAAACCAGGACTAAACCAGGTCTAAACCGGGACTGAACCAGGACTAAACCAGGTCTAAACCAGGACTAAACCAGGTCTAAACCAGGTCTAAACCAGGTCTAAACCGGGACTGAACCAGGACTAAACCAGGGTCTAAACCAGGACTAAACCAGGACTAAACCAGGTCTAAACCGGGACTGAACCAGGACTAAACCAGGTCTAAACCAGGACTAAACCAGGACTAAACCAGGTCTAAACCAGGACTAAACCAGGTCTAAACCAGGACTAAACCAGGTCTAAACCAGGTCTAAACCAGGTCTAAACCAGGACTAAACCAGGACTAAACCAGGTCTAAACCGGGACTGAACCAGGACTAAACCAGGTCTAAACCAGGACTAAACCAGGACTAAACCAGGACTAAACCAGGACTATAGCAAGAAACCAAAACCACAGTTTTTCCATTTCTAGCTCTCATCTCTTTCTTTCTCTTTGACATGAAAACCCTTCCTTTTTTTCCTGATCTGTGCAGTTTTCCTGATTGCTCTCGCTGCGCTCGGATGAAGCCCGGAGCGTTGGATCAGAGCCGCTGTCACTGTCGCTCTGTCTGAACCAAACGGCTCTGTAAACAGGTCTCAGTCTGGTTTTCCTCTGATCCGGGGTCAGTTCTCCCAGCTCAGCCTCTGTGTGTGTTTGTGTTTCTCCTTTGTTTGTTTGTTTGTTTGTTTGTTGGAGGGAAAAAGCCGACTCTGAAGTGACATTAGTCGGCGTCAGCAGCTGAGGACGCCACATTTATTTTGATGGATGTGCGAGTCAGAAGCGCCGCGATGAGAAATGGCAGCAGACGGCGTCCAAATGAATAAAAAGTGTCTCCGCGCCCAGCGACCGGAGACTAAACGGCTCCAAATGTCACCAAAGCAAACACAAACCAGTGTTCTACACAGAGCCGAGGAACTGAAGCAGATGTGTCAGCGTTTCCCTTCTGGGGTTTTCACAGTAAAACCATCTGCTGCCTGTTGTGGCCAGAGGGGGGCAGTAATGAGTCACATATGGAGTGAGAGCGTTTACATGCATTTGAGGATCAAGGTTTAGGCTGCGTCTGAACGTCCTCCCTAATCCCTCTGCACTGCTCTGTAGTGGTGTCCGAATGTTTAATGGATAAAAAATAATGCACAATGCATTTTGAAAAGTAGTGGCCACTAGAGGCCAGTATAGACCAGAATGCTTTGTGAGTTTTGGAGGAGAACAGCGAGACCAGGACAGATCTTTAAACTGTACACAACACGTCTGAATGAAACCAATTAGAAACGCCTTTTTTACTTCTGTCAGGTCGTAATCAGAAATAAAAAGCTCTTAAATAAACCGCTGCAGTGTAAAATTGCTAACGTTAGCTTAGCCATTAGCGTTCAGCCTCCCCACGTAAGGCACAGAGCTGCAATAATCCACTCTGTTTTATTCATTACAGCCATAATTCATGTTAAATATCACACGGATGACTATTATTTATCTATAAATACTAAAACATCTGAGTGTGGTCAGGTTTATCACAGAAGAACATTATCAGCGGAGTTTCAACGAACTTTTTTTACACAGACGCCAGAGTCACATGATCACTGGTGAGAAAACAGTGCACTACAGTCTGCTGTGTGAGGGTTAGGGGCTGGGGAGGACGTGCAGTGAACAGTTTTCTGGTTCTGAGAAACTCGGTGATTCTCCCTGGAAGCACGACACCTGTGCGCAGTGTCCTGGTTTCTGAATGATGTTTTTTTTAGGAGTTTTTCCTTAAGAGAAGGAGGTCCTGGCTCTGTTTAGTTTAGTGTAGTTATTGTTTGTGTTTATTGTGTGTTTATGTTTGATTAACTGTTTGTGAGGAGACTTTTGTTGTGATACTGGGACATCCAAAAATAAAACTGAATTGAACTGAAGGCAGGGGAACTGAGCACGTGCCAACTCCTGACACATTAATGAAGGGCAGTGTGGCTCTTTTGGCTTGGCTCCTAAACGGCTCCTCAGTTTGTATCACTCACTTTTATTTAGGTCAAACTATTTATAATCTGTGTTTTTGTAAAAGCCTTAGTTCTCAGTTTCCAAACACAAAATACAGTTCCAAAATGTATCCTTGCTGTCTCCAGATGCTGCTTCTTTTGGGTTTTTATTCATTTCTTTACATTTCCCTAAGCGCCTGCGTTACCGTCTCTCCCTCTCACTTCTTTGGAGTCCACCAAACTTCTGTCACACAAAGATCTGATCCTGTCCTCTGTATCTGGCTGCACAGCGTCCATCAAAACTAAATTCCACTTCCCTTGTGTGGATTTCCCTCAGAGCAGAGCAGGATCAGCTGAAGGTTCACCTCTCGTCTCATCTTTAGATTATTCAGATCCCCATCAGCCACCGAAACAACAGCAGCTCTTCTTCCTGAGCTCTCCTCCTCACACACACAATAACAACACAACACACACAATAGTTCCCAAAAGAAAAGAAAACTCAAAGAACATGACTTGTACAGTTTGGGTGAGCAGACGTCCTGATTTAACTGAGACAGTCCCAGTTTTAGGCTCCTTGTCCTATTTCCCAACACAGATCTGTAAAAACACTCCCAGTTTTCAACAAACCATGTCCCAGTTGTCTCCATTTGAACAAACAGAAATGTACTTAAAATACATTTGTCCATAGACTTTTGTCACTAAAATTATTTACAATGTCAATATTTTTATTAAAAATGGCCATTAAAATTCAAAACATATGTCCTAGCATCATTTACTTTAACCACTTTGCATGCATTTTGGAAGCTTTTTTGTCACTTGGTGAGTTCAAATCCACAGTGGTGAGTGAAAAAAGATATAAGTCCCAGTTTTTGAGTCTAAAACTCTGTTCACCCTGACTACAGTACATACTCTGTAGTTACAACAAAACTAAAACAAAGCATTCAGTCTTCCTAATAATCTAATCTATACAAATATCCAACAGCTTCTTCAAATAATCAAGGTCAGGAGCCATCGAGGGACGAACATGAACTCAGCTCTTTCACAGATTTGCTCCAGAACTGACAACACAGATCTCTTTAACACATTTTCTTCGACAGAGCTTTAACCTCTCCTCAGTTCTTGTCCTACTTTAGCTCTGCTCCTGCGCCTCCTCGCTCTCAGTTCTCCGTCTGTCGCCGAACGTCGTCGCTAAACGAACGCCCGCCGTCTTATTTTCTCTCTAAATCCTCTGTGTTTGTGAGCCGTCTGCAGATCAGAGCCGCTCCCTCGGGTCTCCTCCATTTTTAGATCCTGAGACGCTTCTTTAGTCCTCGCTGATCACACGTTTCCAATCACGACGGCAGAGCTCGCTCCTGTCAGCTCCGCGTTAAAAATACGTCTCCTAAAATAAAACGACAACTTCCTGCTGACCTCCGGAACGTCAGTCTCATTTAAGTTTTCACTTTTGCAAACTTCTGTTCCTTCGGTGAATCCTGTGCCTCCTCTAACCCACTCCAAAAACTTCAGGAGCTAACTCTGCGGAGTTTGTTTTCTCCTCCGTCGCAGAAATAAACTGTCGAGGTTTTTTTTTAACGAATGACCGTCTGAAAGTGAGAGAGAGGAGAGGAGAGAGGAGAGGAGGAGTTCAGTCCTGAAAGTGAGGAGTGGTTCTGTGTTGTTTCCTCAGAGAAGAGTTTCTGTGTGAACGCAGCCGCTTTAAGTTATTATTACTGTTACAGAGGAGGAGGAGGAGGAGCAGAGGAGGAGAGGAGGAGCAGAGGAGGAGAGGAGGAGCAGAGGAGGAGAGGAGGAGCAGAGGAGGAGAGAGGAGGAGAGGAGGAGAGAGGAGGAGAGAGGAGGAGGAGGAGAGGAGGAGCAGAGGAGGAGAGAGGAGGAGAGGAGGAGAGAGGAGGAGAGAGGAGGAGGAGGAGGAGCAGAGGAGGAGAGAGGAGGAGGAGGAGGAGCAGAGGAGGAGGAGGAGGAGCAGAGGAGGAGAGAGGAGCAGAGGAGCAGAGAGGAGGAGTTCAGTCCTGGTTCAGATCCATGCTTTCTGTGGAGCTTGATTTGAAAACATTTCTTTGTTTTTTAAATCTTTATTTAAACCCAGTTTTGTTGAGCTGAGGTTAAACAGAGCTGAGGTCATGTTCAGTTTTCTCTTTTCTCCCAGAGTTTAAAACGTTTCTGAAGTCAGAACTGTTTCACTTCATGAACTAAAGACAAACAAAACTGAACAATGAATTTCTTTCTCAGTGATTCCAGGACTAAACCAAAACTAACCCAAAACTAAACCAAAACTAAACCAAAACTAAACCAGGTCTAAACCTGAGCTTAACTAAACCAGTATTAACTCTGTAATGTTCTCCATTAGGGCTGTAACGATATGTTTTTGCAACGATACGATATGTATCGATTAGAAGTGTTTCAATACGATTCAAGAACGATATTGGCTAATTTGGAACAATATGTTTCGATACGATTCAATACCTTTGTATCGATAATCAATACAGCAACTTTTTGCCAAAAATCATAAAAGTTTACTCACAAATGCAGCACCGCGGCCGGGGTTGGTTATGTCCAGCAGACAGAGAGTGAAGAAAAGCTGAATATAACATTTTATTTAATTAAAAACACAAAATTTATCTCCAAAAAGCCATATCTGGTTTTATTTTAACATACAAATTTCTAATTTCGATATTTCCGATATTATCGATCGATACTTCATGTGTATTGATATTCACTTCCTAGAAAACGATATGATTCGATACAAGGTCATGTGTATCGATGTAGTTGTATCATAGGAAAAAAAATCAATACATCGATACAGTTACTGTATTGTTACAGCCCTATTCTCCATGTAAATGAATTCCTCTCTAACTCTGGGCTCAGGTCTAAATCCAGCTCCTGAGTCTTCTGTGAGTGTGAGACAGAGCGAGGACGTCCTGCAGCTCCCGGGACGTCCTGCAGCTCCCGGGATCTCAGCTCTGATTATCTGAGAAATTAATAAAACAGGTTTAATCCAATCTTTCACAGTGAGAGAGGACGCGCTGATCTGATCCAACCCGGCAGAAAAAATGGATTTTCACATCCGGAAAGGAACATCTCCATAACCTGCTCCATTTAAAGCAACATTAGCTCTGACTCACATTTCCTGAAGGGTTTTATTATAAATTTACGTTGTTGCACTATTATTGTGAGATGTAACACTGAGATTATATGATTTTCACAATTATTTACACATTTTTTTATTAAATGCTGCTAAACCTGTCCCATTCTTTAGATATTTTTATTGATTTTTTATTTGAAACATGAACCAATGAAACATGAAACTAATGCTAATCAGATTATTTTCTGTTTCGCTTTTCTCCTAAAACGGGAGAGACGTCAATCCATAAATTGTAGCCATCCTAAAATATTGTTTATCATCAATAAATGCACAAGAAAACAGGAAATCCTAAATGTTTAGTTCAGATTTTTCTGGCGCAGGATCCTCAGAGCCTTATTGTGTCCCACTCTGTTTGTTACGAGGACACAAATCAGGATATGAAGCAAAAGGAGAGCTCATATTAAAGCTTAGTGAGATTTTATTAAATATGCCTCTGTAGTGTCTCGGAATGGCTCTGTCCAGTTTTAGGGAGAGGTGTACGGAACAACTCTAACAAAACCAGGATTATCTGAGCCTGAGACCAGATCTGTGAGGATCAGGGCTCTCCGGTGTCTCCAGCTGCAGATGGAGACGGAGCGTTATTAAAATGGAAAACAGATGGATGTGTGGCGGAGGTAACGGTGCTGCTGCGGTCAAAAATAAAATCTGTCCATAACAAGAAAACAAACGGAGTTTCCTGTGCAGCGATAAAACAGAGACGGCAGAGGAGCGAGAGTTTTAGAAATGAGCTTTTTGCAGGATTTCCAATGAAAAAATCCCCGCTGTATGACATCAGGCTTTTGTCCTAACTTTTTAGTCTCAACTTTCACCCTAAGCACAAAAAATAAACACTGCCATAGAAAAATGATCTAATGGTCAATAATTCCAATAGTTTTTTTTCATGGTTACAATGATTAACTTCATCACACACAGCAAAAATCTATTCTGTTTATGAAAGTGAAGCCTTAAATTCCAGTTTGTGTGGTGCAGACACATCCAGCACAAACCTCTGCCTCTTGTTACCGGCCTGGCCTGTCACTTTAAGAAGGTTGAATTGTGGGTAGTCGGTGTGAGGACGTATGTCCATAAAACTGTTGTGTTGGCGCATAGTGTTGCTTCTGCCCGCTCCCTGTGTAACTGTAGTTTAGCTGAAGTGTCCTGTTTTGTCAAGTCCGGTTAAAATACAAAGTTCTGCAGCCAGCATTATGTTATTGTTCTAAACAAAATGCCAAATAAAGCCTCGTTCTATGCAACTTCTGCTGCCCCCGTCTCCCGTCTACATTTTGTCCGCAGTCGGTGGCCCGAACCTAGACACTAGTGGCTGTTCTCAGTCGAGACGAGCTGACACGCCGGCTCAGCCTCTGTGCTACGGCTAGGAGACAACTGGTCCGGGGAAGAAAAGGTAACCCTCTGCTCAGTCTGGGACCTTTTTCTACTTTGTCCCTGATGTGCACATCTCTGTAAGAACTACATTTTGGATTTGTGCTCACGCAAACACAAACAAACTCATTTCTCAACAAACACTTTCACACCAATTTATGACAAAAACTCACCCAAATCATTTTAGTTCAAACATGTTTTTATTTGCCTTGTAGGCTTGGTCATTTATACAAACACTAATGTGGCCATCTCCACATTTATACCTCTGTCTACCATATATGGGCAAATAAAAACTAAAATTCCAATCCCTCACTGTCATGAATCCATGAAATACTTGATAAAAATGTGAAATTATATTGCAGTGACAGTGTATTAATAAAAATGTTTTAATGGGAGTCAAGTGGCACAAAAATGTCTTAGGGGTAAAGGTGGAACTATTTTTTTTTTGACACCTTTTTAAGAGGATTTTTTTTTTTAAATCCTGAAATCTGAAAATTCATCCAAAAATCCACACCTGAGGTAAAATCTATGCCATTTGAATCAACACAGCCACAAAAAACTGCTGCAAAACATCAGAAACTGTCTCAGAGCTGTAGCAGAGTTAACGCAGCTGTGGGTCGCCTCCTTAAAAGCTACAAAAAAATATAAGTTTGGACGTCCTGACAAAGGTTTTGTAGCCTTTGGTGTTTTCTGGAGCCCAGTGACTCGAGAGCAGGGGCGGATCCATCAGAGGGGCTCAGGTCATGAGGGGGCCCCACTAACAAAGAACTGGTCACAAGAAATAAACTTGTAAAACTTGTACCGATCAGATATTTACTGCAAAACATCAGAAACTGTCTTAGGTTCTGTAGGAGGAACTGACCTGTGGCGTCTCGAGCCTCTGAGCAGCTACGGTGGCCCTGCAGGGACAAACTGAGGTCACAGGAACCAAACTCAGCGACTGGTTAGAACTGATGTTTCATTTAACGATAATCAGAGTCATGAATAAAGTTTAGGCCCTAAACCTTCTGAAACCTTTAATAAGAAGAGGAAACACAGCTGTGGGCTTCTCCCTCAGTTCTTCAGTGCTCAGTTTGTCTCACTCGGACCAAATCCAGGAAGTGACACAAAGACAAACAAACGTAAGCGTGAAGGACGAAAGGTTAACACAGAGAGCAGACTCATGGATTGTGCACTGCAGCTTTCCCTTTCCTCACGAGTCTCTTAAGAGATTTAAAACCCATCTTAAACAGAGCAGTAAATGTGTTTACAGTTTATTTTAATAACAGCGTGTCTCGTGTATTTGTTCTTGTAAATCAGACGTGTCCAAAGTGCAGCCCGGGGGCCATTTGTGGCACGGTCTGAGATTTCATACTGGCCCTCAGCTTCTATGACAAAATGCATTACTTATGGCCCTCCAGCACTTTCGTAGTGTTTCTGTCGCTTTGTCTGTACATTTATGCATCTCATCTAATACTCTCTGCGTTGTATTTTCAAATTAATGTGTCGAAAAATAATTGCAGTTGCAGTTTTTATGTTCAGAGATTTTTTTGTGAATTAGATTAGACTGAACTTTATTAATCTCATAGTAGAGAAATTCACTTGTTTAGGTGGAGAATAAAGTGCAGAAAGCAAGAAAATAAAGTGAGCATGCATAATTATTTGGCCTTTGAAAACAAAATTCTTATCAAACAATGCACATTTTATTTATTCTGTACATGCGTTCAGTTTTTAGAAAGCATCAGGAGAGACTGTTGGCCCTTGAAGATTTGCACATCTCTAGATCTGGCCCTCATTGGAAAAAGTTTGGACGCCCCTGTTGTAAACCGTAAAATCTGTTCACGAGGAGCACGCCCTTTGTCGTAACGAATGCTTCAGAGAAAGTCCGGCAGCTCGGAATTTCAGATCGAGGTGCGAGACCGAAACCCAACAGGAAAAATGGAACAGTGAGAGTTCTTTCAGCTGCAAAAACACGCTTCCAAATGAGACTTCTGCAGGATTCTCAATGGAACAATACCTGAGTTATTGCTACATTATTGTTCAGTCCATTGTGCATCTTGTTAAAAATAGAAGCTGTGTGGGCAGGCTGTAGAACATTTAAGGAGTAGTAGTCGCAGATATCACTGTGCTTCAACAACAAGAGAAAAGTAATGAGTGGGTTGAAAACTTTTACTTCTAATTGTGTAGTTCATGATGCACGCTGAAAAAATAACTTTAAAAGAGCTAGTTTAAATCAAATATTAGTTATTATGTAGTTTATTTGGCTGCGTCTGCTCCTCGCCAGGTTTGTGCTGCCCTCTGGTGGAACGGAGACGCACATGACTGAAAACGGAGTTATTTTAGAGCGGTTTGTTCCTGAAGGGAAAGTCACATCGACAAATACAAAAACACTGTAAAACACTGCAGCCAATGAGATCACAGACAGGGCAGGACCTGGGTGACTGTGATTGGACAGAACAGAGCTGTTTCCTGATTGGCTCGTGTGCTGTTTTTACAAACCTCCCTGCTTCATGAAGCAGCTGAGCATAGGTCAAAGTTCATTTTCTTAAACTGGATACAGTCATGGGTCCTACCCACAGTGTTTTAGTTTTTACTGAAGTGTTTCAGAGTTTGTCTGCGTGTTTTTGTATTTCTGTACGTGTTTCTAAATTTGTGTGCATTATTTTTAATTTCTCTGTGTTTTCATATTTGTGCATGTTCACATATTTGTCTGCGTGTTTTTGTGTTTGTTTGCGTTTTTTTTTAATTCGTGTGCATATGTTCATGTTTGTCTGCGTGTTTTCGTATTTGTGTGTGTGTTTTCATATTTGTGTGTGTTTTCGTATTTTTGTGTGTTTTCATATTTGTGTGCGTGTTTTCATGTTTGTGTGCGTGTTTTTGTATTTTTGTGCGTCTTTGTGTGTGTTTTCGTATTTTTGTGTGTGTTTTCATATTTGTGTGTGTTTTCGTATTTTTGTGCATTTTTATATTTGTCTGCGTGTTTTCATATTTGTGTGCGTGTTTTCATATTTGTGTGCGTGTTTTCTTGTTTGTGTGCGTGTATTAATATTTGTCTGTGTGTTTTCATGTTTGTCTGTGTGTTTTCGTATTTTTGTGTGTGTTTTCGTATTTTTGTGCGTTTTTATATTTGTCTGCGTGTTTTCATGTTTGTCTGTGTGTTTTCGTATTTGTGTGCGTGTTTTCGTATTTGTGTGTGTTTTCTTGTTTGTGTGCGTGTTTTTGTATTTGTGTGTGTTTTCTTGTTTGTGTGCGTGTTTTCGTATTTGTGTGTGTTTTCGTATTTTTGTGCGTTTTTATATTTGTGTGTGTGTTTTCTTGTTTGTGTGCGTGTTTTTGTATTTGTGTGCGTGTTTTCGTGTTTGTGTGTGTGTGTGCGTGTTTTCGTATTTTTGTGCGTGTTTTCATATTTGTGTGCGTGTTTTCGTGTTTGTGTGTGTGTGCGTGTTTTCGTATTTTTGTGCGTGTTTTCATATTTGTGTGCGTGTTTTCTTATTGTGTTCGTGTTTTCTATTGTCTGTGTGTTTTCATGTGTCTACGTGTTTTCGTATTTGTGTGCGTGTTTTCATATTTGTCTGCGTGTTTCATTGTTTGTCTGCGTGTTTAGTATTGTGTGCCTGTGTTTTCATATTTGTCTGCATGTTTTTCGTATTTGTGTGCTGTGTTTTCATATTTGTCTGCATGTTTCATATTTGTCTGCGTGTTTTAGTATTTGTGTGCGTTTTCATATCTGTCTGCGTGTTTTCATATTTGTGTCCGTGTTTTCATATTTGTCTGCGTGTTTTCATATTTGTGTGCGTGTTTTCTTGTTTGTGTGCGTGTTTTCGTATTTGTGTGAATGTTTTCATATTTGTCTGCGTGTTTTCGTATTTTGTTGCATGTTTTCATATTTGTCTGCGTGTTTTCGTATTTGTGTGCGTGTTTTCATATTTGTCTGCGTGTTTTCGTATTTGTGTGCATGTTTTCATATTTGTCTGCGTGTTTTCGTATTTGTCTGCGTGTTTTCATATTTGTCTGCGTGTTTTCATGTTTGTCTGCGTGTTTTCATATTTGTCTGCATGTTTTCATATTTGTCTGCGTGTTTTCGTATTTGTGTGCATGTTTTCATATTTGTCTGCGTGTTTTCGTATTTGTGTGCGTGTTTTCATATTTGTCTGCGTGTTTTCGTATTTGTGCGCATGTTTCTGATTGTGATTTTGTTGGTGTGCCTTCTGGGCCACCGTACTGATGACGCTGTGACCAAAGTAAAAACAGCTGGGTCTGAGTTCAGTTTTAAGTCCTGTCCAGGTCCCGCTGTTCTTCTCTGAAACTCACAAAGCTCTCTGCTCTACACTGACCTCTAGTGACCATTGCTGTACACTACTGTCACTGATGCATTGTGGGAAACTCTGAACATACTACTTTTCATTCACTTGACATTCAGACAGCTCTACAGACTGGAGAGGCCAGTGTAGAGGCATCAGGGGGATATTCAGACGCAGCCTGAATCCCCAAACATCATTGCTGTCCTTCCTGTCTCTTCTTAAAACCTCCCTTGTATGGAACGGCGCTGAAATATTTATGTCTAAAACCCTCCTCGGGGCGAGCGGAGGAGCGAGAGTCCGACCTTGGGTTTCGGTCCGGACTCCGGCCCACACACAGAACCGCAGCAGCTCGGCGCTAACAGCTACCTCCAGTCCTGTTGACCCGAGAGTGGGAGGAGGCCGAGAGATTCAGCGCTCGCTCGATGATTCAGGTCCACAGGGGAAGGAAAAAACACGGACTCTCTACAGGAGCCACGGAAAACGCAGGAAGAACCGGAGCAGGAGCTTTGATCATGAGACTGAGGCGGCTTCGTGCGGCTGCGATACGAGCTGATGTTCAGATGTTAACACGGGGCAGAGGGAAAAGTGATGTTTTCATTAGAACGGCCGGCTAAGGTTAAGAAAAGTAATGTCCAGGGCACGGAGAGGAGGAATAATCAATGTAATTACAGTCATCTGTGAAGAGGTCGGTGTGAAATTATGGTAAAATTAATACTAAAAGATGTGTCAGGTGGGAAAAATGTCTAATAAATGAAGGAGACAGCGCAAAGACTGAACCAAAAACCAAGGCTGGACCAAGGCTAAACCGGGACATCACTGCAAATCCAGAAGTAAAGGCTAAACATGGATTATACCAAGACTAAACCAAGACATGCGTGTTTAACAGGAGGATCTAAACGTTCCATAGTGAATGAAAGAGAAAGAGAAAGTGCAGAAAATGGAGATTAAACTGTGAATATTCCTGGATGTATTATTCAGACCTCAATCTTATTATACAAATGTGGAAATGTGATGTTTCTTTTGCTCGTTTCTAATGCGACGCTCTGTCTCCACTGCAGCTCTGTCCCTGCTGCAGCTCTGTCCCTGCTGCAGCTCTGTCCCCGCTCTGTCCCTGCTGCAGCTCTGTCCCCGCTCTGTCCCTGCTGCAGCTCTGTCCCTTCTGCAGCTCTGTCCCTGCAGCGGCTCTCTAACTCTTACCCAGTGTCCTCGCATGTTCTCAGTCAGGGACCATTACTAAAAGCATTTTTCTAACTGTATTTATTTTAAAATAAGAAAAAAAATGTCTACCAATATTATTTCATACATCATACTTATTGTTTTAAAGCTAATGTTGTTAGGAAAATTTATTGCTATAATATACAATTCTTTTATATTTATGGACAATGCTTCAAGGCATAAAGTAACCGACTCTGTGACCTTCTCTTGAGGAAATGTTCACAAATTGGACCTCAGTGAATTTTAACTGATGACCCCTGTTGTAACTTATTTTACTACCATGTGATAAATAAGCTAAAAGTGTCGTGGGGAGGTTCAGTAACACCTGTCGTTTTAATCTTCATCTAAAAAGCATCACTGGACTTTTCCAGCAGCGTCCTTCATGTCCCGGTCCCTCCCTCCTGTCTTCTGTATGTGCTGTGTAATAAAAATAAAAACATAAAACATAAATCCACACAAACCGCTTCACAAACCAGCAACAAACAAAAAGCAATAAAAGTGTCCAATGTGTTGCATGTTGTTAAATCCAGGACCAAATCCAAAGCCAGACCTCCTGATCCGGACTAAATCCTGGCTGAACCGAGCCGCAGTCCTCACTTTTCACAGTTTGTGTCTGATTTTCCGCTCCATTTGCCTCTGGGCGCACCTCTCTGTGTGAAACCAGCTCTGCAGTGGTTTGTGTGACCCTGAGTGAGTCCCGCTGTTTAAACGTCTCGCTCCATTAGAGACGCAGGAGAGACACCTGCTGCTGAGGTGAGGACGGACCCCGGCGGGGACATAAACACCAACATTTATCATCATTATCATCAACACAGCTGAGGACTAACTCAATTATTTCCTTTTTTTAACTTTCAGTTCTCTTTGCTTCTGCCGACCACAGAGGTGTGTCTCTAAATGTCACACGAAAAACAGTACAAAGTCTTTTAAACCAACTCTAAATCCTGGTTTACAAGACAAATTCTGGAAATGTTGGGACGTTTTAATAAAATTAAGACTAAAAGACTTACAAATCACATGAGCCAATATTTTATTCACAATAGAACAAAGATAACATTTGCTTACTCTGAGAAATGTGACACTTTTATCACAAATTGAGCTAAAATGTGCTGCCTACAGCTCTCAGTTGGGACAGGGGCAGCTGGGTTTTACAGCAGATGTTTCTCTAAAACCTTTATAAACCTTTCAGCTTCATAGTTCCTTCCCAAACTCACAGCGGCCCGTCCCGTCTGCACTTATGCCCCGTCCCATCAGAGACGCTGCTTTTGAACTGAACGCTGAGAAGTCGCTGGAAGGTCTCCTCCTCTTTAGCCCGGAGGACACGCCCTCCCTGATTTCCTAAAAGAATGTCAGATTAGGACAGGTCTGACCATAGGACACTGTCCCACTCTGAAACTGTCCATTTTAAATGAGCCCTGTCCCGGGACACGACGGCACTTCTGGACCATGTTCACAGATGGCTTCCTTTTTGCAGGACAGGGCTTTAGTTGGCTCTGCAGATGGAGGATTGTGTTTACCCACAGTGGTTTCTGGAAGTGTTCCTGGGCCCAGTTTGTCTCAATCTGAAGCCCACGTCCTGCTGGAGATGATGAGATCTGCAAAACCTTCATCCTGTCACTGACCTCAGATCAGTTACCTTCATCCTGTCACTGACCTCAGATCAGTTACCTTCATCCTGTCACTGACCTCAGATCAGTTACCTTCATCCTGTCACAGACCTCAGATCAGTTACCTTCATCCTGTCACAGACCTCAGATCAGTTACCTTCATCCTGTCACTGACCTCAGATCAGTTACCTTCATCCTGTCACAGACCTCAGATCAGTTACCTTCATCCTGTCACAGACCTCAGATCAGTTACCTTCATCCTGTCACTGACCTCAGATCAGTTACCTTCATCCTGTCACTGACCTCAGATCAGTTACCTTCATCCTGTCACTGATCTCAGATCAGTTACCTTCATCCTGTCACAGACCTCAGATCAGTTACCTTCATCCTGTCACAGACCTCAGATCAGTTACCTTCATCCTGTCACAGACCTCAGATCAGTTACCTTCATCCTGTCACAGACCTCAGATCAGTTACCTTCATCCTGTCACAGGCCTCAGATCAGTTACCTTCATCCTGTCACAGACCTGAGATCAGTTACCTTCATCCTGTCACAGACCTGAGATCAGTTACCTTCAGTAGTTTCCAGTTTCAATCTTTTTAACATTTCCTGTTTTTTCAGCCCTGTCCGAGCTGAGAGCTGTAGGCAGAACATTTGAGCTCATTTTGTGATAAAAGTGTCACATTTCTCAGAGGAAACATTTCTGAAATCCAGGTTGTAGTATTGCTCTGTCCTTTACTCAGTAAACCAAGTATAAATCTTGTTTTATTTCTGACTCAGGCCCATCACTTCTGTAGTGTATCTTCTCATTAAAATTTCACACCGACTCTTCTCATTTCTGTTTTGTATTTTCCAAAAGATCGAGTCCAAAACCATGAATTTTTAATGGCACCGCGGCCGCCGCTCGTGTCCAAAATCACTGCTTAAATTATTCATTCATATTGGAGCATAAAACAGAATAGGTTTATTATGAGGAGCGAGGCTGAGCGACGGCGATAACTCGCTTCAATACCAGTTTAAAACAATATAAAACAATAAAAAGTCTGTGCGTTATCTCACGTCGTCATCACACAATATGTCTGCTCAGAGGCCTGGGTCAGTTTTACTCAGAGAAAAGCCATGTTTGACTGAAGTTGAATAATAAAGAATATTTGTAAAGGAAGAATAGATTTTTGTGCATTTTATAATTTCTACTGTGTAAAGTACAACGTGGAGAGAGATTAAAGCGTAATTGCATTGACATGAATGGGGAATGTAACAGTGAGCCAGGAGTTGCCGACCCATGCAAAAATGAGCCACATGTTATAAATAAAGCTGGGTTTTACCATCATACTAATGCATTGTTTTTAAAATGGTTTGTTACAGAATTCTGCAAATAACGTTCAAAACAAAAACTCAATCACTTTCAGATTGTGTCCTGAGGTTCTTTTTAGTTCCTGAGAGCATTTTTTTTTTTATTTAACCATTCTTTAACCAGGAAAGTCCCATTGAGATTCAAAGATCTCTTTTTCAAAAGGCGTCAACAACACAACCCACAGTGCAAACAAAATACAATAAAAAGAGAAACAAGAGTTAAAACAATGAGTGAAAATGTGAAAAAGACACATTTAGAAGCAGTGGCAGGTGAGTGATTGCATCTCCAGGTTTTTCAAAATAGACTCAAAGTGATCCAAAGGGACAGGATTTTGTAGTTTAAGGTCCTCTGTAAACCGTTCCAGTGTAGGAGCACGATACTGAGAAGACATTTTTCCGCTCTCTGTCCTGACTCTGGGGACAGACTGTGATGAAATATGAGAAGTATTATGTAGAAAATAATTATCTTTAGGGAGTTGTTTTTTGGTTTTAAGACAATTTCTCTGCAGACGTTACTTTTGCTTGTTTAGAAATGTTGTGGAGTAAAAAGTATTATATTATCTTTAAGATGTAGTGAAGTAAAAGTAGTAAAAATACTACTCAAGTAAAGTCTCAAAACTATACTTACTACATTTGCTTAAGTAAATTTGCTTTGTTACTGTGAGCTATGGTGGCATGGAACTCATTACCAGGATTTTTGTTGTTGGAAAATAATAAAAAATGCTTTCAAAAGAAGTTTTATTGTTCATGCGGTGATCACTGATAAGTTTGTATTGTGATTATGAGGAAGACTGATGCTTAACCTAAAGATGTAGTGTTGTTGTAATTATAGAATATAGATTGTAGTGTGTAATGATACAACAAATGAGCTGTTTTTGAGTTTTCTTTTCTTTGCATTGAGCTGCTATGAACTCTTGTATGTCTTAAGTATGTCTCTTGTATGCATTGTTATTGTGTGTGCGGTGTGTGAATGATGCAAAATGTAAAACATGTAATGAATATTGAGGAGACCCCAGGAAGAATAGCTACTGTTGTTTCAGTGGCTAATGGGGATCTTAATAAACTAAACCAAACTAAACTGTCCCCCTCTGCATGAGAGCGTTCTGCCCGTGTTGTAAAAAGCCTAAATGTACAACAATCCATTTAATTTTTAATGTGGCGTTCTTATTCATGTCATAACACAAAGGAGTCCATGTAAGACGGGACTTGTTTTTCAATTAGATGCAAATAATCCTCCAAAAACAGTCTAAAAAGAATGAAAAAGAAGTGTTTCTGAGTGAGTGAAATGGTTTGTTTTGCATGCTAGTTCATAGATTTACTGGTTTAGACTTTAATTAGACTTTGCTTGTTAGCTTTAGCTCGGGAACAATCTTAACAAATGAACATAATGCTGGTATTGCCTGTACAGAATAAGCATTAGCCGTTAGCTGTGACTCCACTAATCTTCTTTCGTGTTATTAATAATTCCTTCTCCTTCCTGCGATCTTCTGACGTCTCTGTGACAGATTCCGGCGTCGCTCTGCCGTCGTCTGTGGGGACTTCATTAAAGGTGAAAGTGCTCCGTCCACATTAATCAGAGAGCGTTTAACGAAGAGAGATGAGGCTCGGCGAAGCGGCTAATGACCGACATAACGACCCCCGTGTCCCCCATAACTAACACTGCATCCCATAATAACCATCAAACACCGCATCCCGTAATACTCAGCCACGCAGCATCCATCTCACTTCAGGCCCGGGACGCTCTGGGAACAAAAGATTCATCAGGATTCAGAGAAAGTCTTTAGTCAGAGTCAGTACAGGACCTGACTGAAGCTGGGGACACGACACGATATTTTTGCACAATTTTATAACGATTCGAGTCTGTACCAACACCAGCTGCAGGGAATCGTAATCACCAGTCAGCCCTGAAATCCGTTAGTGTGATGTTCAAATTTTTTATTTTTATTTTATTTTATTTGTTTATTTGATAGGGACAGATACAACCAACATAACGTGTGTGTGTCCTGAGTTGGACACTTTCAGCTAAAATTCTTACCTTTTTATCTTCAACAAGTCATAAAGTCGCTCATTTAATATCTTCATTAATGCAAATTGTATAAAATAAAAGTACATTTTCTTACGTTTATAACGATATATTGGTTGGAGAGTTTCTTTTACAAATATTTTAGTGCAGCCGTATGAAAGAGCGCTATCGCCCGAGGTTTAAGCTCAGCAGTGCTATGGCCCTGAGTCAGACACGCTCACCTTTCTGGCGTTTTCGGCCTTATTTGTTGGATTTTTCGGCTCTAATTTAAGGCTGGGATATTTATGTCACCTGGTTCCTTGTTTCCGTCTTTCAAAATAAGATCGTGGGCTAAGCTAACGTTAATCAGAAAATCACAAGACGGACAAAGTTAGCTACAAAAACACTAAGATCACTGAAAGAACGTCGCCCGAGTGTGACCTGAGCGTTCCCTGCGCATTTCCCGATCAAAATTACTTTCATATCATGATTATTTTATAAACACTTAGCATAAATACACAAAAATTACCACAGAGGTAGAGCAATATGTGGAGTTTTTGTTTACTTAACGTTAGCCAGTTAGCGTCTTTGCGAGCGTCTGTTAGAAGGTGGCGTCTCTGACTCAGGACACACATACGTTAGATCATTCTATCAAAACAATCTGATGCCTGTATGACAGTGGATATAGCCATGGCTAATTCACAACACCTGTCCCTAGAAGAGCTTTTAAAAGTCAGGTTAAATGAACAGTGAAAAAACAAACAAACAAAAAACAAAAAAATAAAATATCCAGAAACCAGTTCACACAATAATACTGTAGTCGAAGTATAAAAGTCTTACAAATTTACTCAGTACAATTTCATTATTTAAAAGTGAGTACAGTTCTGGTTTCCCTTTAGCCAAGTCTTAAGGCTGGAAGTGAACATTTTAAAGTCAGGTATAGCCCTAATGTCAGATGGTAGTGAGTTCCTAACAGAGACCTAAAAGACCTCGTCCTAAAAGACTCGAATCGGTGCAAAAACCCGGCCTGTTTACATCCAACTGGGAATTCATGTCCAGCGGCCGATGAAAAACAGCTGATGGGACACAGGAAATAACATCAGAGAACGAAGACGAAGCAACAGGAAGCGGCGGGAAAATATAAGCGGAAATTTGAAGAAGAAGAAGAAGAAGAAGAAGAAGAAGAAGAAGAAAACATAAACAACCATGGCAAACACTGAAGAAAGTTGAGCATTACCCAAGTGAAACTGGATACAGAGAAGTTTTTTCTTTTTCCTTTTTTCCAAACAGATCACTGCGCACACAACGGCAACAGCGACCCAGGTAGCTCCATGTTTGTTTACCGTTTAGTTCTCACCAGAGTTTGCTGCGTTTGGTTGGCGACAGTCGCGGCCTCAGCAGATCTTGTAGTGTGTGAGGCGCAGTCTTTCAGTCGTCAGAACTAAATCTGCTGAAACCAGTCATTAGTGTGAGCTCCTGGTCTTTTCAGAATCTGTAACCACTGAACCAGCTTCAGTTCTGGTTTAGTCCTGGTTTGGGCCTGGACAAGTTCTGACTTAGTCTTGAGGCCAGAAATCACTGTAACTTTAGTCCTAGAAGAATTGCAGTCCTCAGCTTGGTCTCGGTTCAAACCTGGGTTCATTCTAGGTTTAGTTCTGGTTCACTCCAACTCTTGTTTCTACATTTTTCATCCCAGTTCAGTTTTGGACTTATCTCTTTTTTATGGAGTTTTGGTTAATTTAGAGCTGATTTAAATCCATCTGCGTTGGTTTAGTTCTGGGACAAACCTGGATTACTTTTTGTTTAGTAGCCTACATATATTTGATTATATCCTGTTTTTTTGCTGATTTAGTCCCGGGTTGAGTTCTTGGTTTCAGTTCCAGTCTTCTATTTTGTTTTCTGAAATGCAGAGAACACATTTCCCTACAGCGACGATAAAGTCTGCCTTGATATGATTCATATTCAGGTTTAATTAACCTACTTTTTTATTTTTACTCAAATAAAAATGCATTATATTTTAATTCACCTCCCCACAGTCGCTCCACTCTTATTCAAACACACGGCTTTGATTATTAAACATTATTTCCTCTTCACAACTCTTCATTTACCTCACACCACGGAGAGAAATCAAAGAGAAAATTCCGTTCCTGACCCCGGACTCACCTGATCCTGGTCTAATCCTCGGAGATGGGTGAGTAATTAGTGCCAGAGTAAACCGCTAGTTCACTCAGAGTTTAGAGCCAGTGCTAATGAGACACATGTACCGGCGGATCTCCGAGGGTTTCAACCGGATACACGCTCATCCGAGTTTATCCCGACCAACGGAGGAACACGGAGAGAGCGCAGGAGCAAAACCAGCTGGAAAACTGTAGGACGTGTTAAACCATGGAATAAGACCAGAGGATGTTGGAAAAAATGCTTCTATGCTTCCAGCTTTTCTGGAAACCTTCTGCCTCCTCCTGTGCCAGATGCCCTTCCTGACACAACCCTCTCCATTGATCCAGGCTTGGGACCGGCACAAAGCGTACACCAGCTCCTGTGAGAGTGATTATTATACTCTCCGTACGTATTTATGTCGAGCGTGAGAGAAAGAAAAGAAAGAAAGAAAATAAATTAAATATATGCAAATAAAAAAATATGCATGATCTACATATTATACATAAACAAAATTGTGTACATTTACATATAATTTTACAGTGTTATGCTGGAAAGGGAGTGGGAGGAAGCTGAGTTTATCAGATCCCAGCCCTAAAGTCCTTTCCCAGATGACTTCCTGTTTATCACAGTATAATAATAATATAATAATCATATTCATACAGTTACATTTCTTTACTTATCTACACCATCATTTAATTAATAAGTTCATAGTTATGTTTAATCAATAGTTATTTTCACAATAGTTAATCAATAGGTAATAGTTAAATAGTGATAAATTATAGTGATATATTATAGTTAATGGATATAGAAGTAATATTAATGTTAATTATATTCATAATAATGTTAATAACGCTTAGCATAATAAAGGTCATCATCACTATCACAATCATTGCCATTAGCACAATGAAAGTAATAACAATCTTACAGTGCACATTAGATTGAATAAATGTATAAACATACACACATCCATACATATATCATACACACATATATATACCAATTAATAATAATAATACATCAATTTTATACAGCGCTTTTCACACAACTCAAAGTCGCTTTACAATTTTTGATCTATTATTCATTCACTCCTCAGTCACACTCGGTGGTGGTGAGCTACTTCTGTAGTCACAGCTGCCCTGGGGCAGACTGACGGAAGCGTGACAGTATCCTTTTAGTTATTGCATATCAATAAGCTATTTATTTATTTATCTATATATTATCAAACATTGTAAATAAAATGTGCTTTAATGTTGTAACAGACTTTGTTAGTAAGCTGAGGCAGAGGCCGTGTACCGCCACATTAGCCGATTTATTGGTGATCATTCTCCAAGAAACACATAAAATGTGCTCAAAATATATGATGCCCATATGACTTTATGGCTGGACGATTTCTTTTTACATTTGACTCTGAGCTTTTGCAGCTTTTATGTTTTTTTTTCAAGCAATGTTTAACTTTTTCAAGCTAAATAATCTGCCTCTGCTTGCTCCGCTGCTGTTTACTGTCACCGTTTCTCATTTTGTGGAGCTGTTCCTGTTGTAAACTCACCGTCACCGTCTCCTAACACAACATTTATGAGCGCAGATTAAAAATGTGTCATGAACCAAGGAGTTTATCACACGGAGAGGAGCGTAAATACGAAAACTGGTGACCCTTTAACATGCCCCCATATAAATTACGCCATGAGCCCGTGGTAGTGCTCCAGGCTGCAGCTGTGAGGATGAATGGAAGAGGATAATGCTGCGATCTGATTGGCCGAAGGTTAATTACTACTCAGCTCCAGTGACGGGAGCTTGAGTGGAAAAGGTCAGCGGCTTTAATCAATGTAGGACCGTCGTTAACGAGATATGGCTCTAATAATATTAATGGATATGTGCGGCAGAAACACACAGGGATCAGTGTAGGATCGGCGGAGTGGACAGGAGCAAGTGGAGAGCAGGTAAAGAGTGATGAAGGATGGACAGATCGTGTTGGTTTGAAGGAGTACAGGGGAGGAACGGAGGCTGGGGTTAGAGCTGAGGCAACAGGAAGCGCCGGGAAAATATAAGCAGGAAATAAGAAGAAGGAAGAAGAAGAAGAAGAAGAAGAAGAAGGAAGAAGAAGAAGAAGAAGGAAGAAGAAGAAGGAAGAAGAAGAAGAAGAAGAAGGAAGAAGAAGAAGAAGAAGAAGGAAGAAGGAAGAAGAAGAAGGAAGAAGGAAGAAAAAGGAAGAAGAAGAAGAAGGAGGAAGAAGAAGAAGAAGGAAGAAGGAAGAAGAAGAAGGAAGAAGAAGGAAGAATGAAGCAGAAGAAGAAGAAGGAAGCAGGAGAAGAAGAAGGAAGAAGAAGAAGGGAGAAGAAGAAGAAGGAACACGGAAGAAAAAGGAAGAAGAAGGAAGAAGAAGGAAGAAGAAGAAGAAGGAAGAAGAAGAAGAAGAAGGAAGAAGAAGAAGAAGAAGGAACACGGAAGAAAAAGGAAGAAGAAGGAAGAAGAAGAAGAAGGAAGAAGAAGAAGAAGAAGAAGGAAGAAGTAGGAAGAAGAAGAAGAAGAAGGAAGAAGAAGAAGAAGGAAGAAGAAGGAGAAGGAACATGGAAGAAGAAGAAGAAGAAGAAGGAAGAAGGAAGAAGAAGAAGAAGAAGAAGAAGAAGAAGGAAGAAGTAGGAAGAAGAAGAAGAAGAAGGAGGAAGAAGAAGAAGGAAGAAGAAGGAAGAAGAAGAAGGAAGAAGAAGAAGAAGGAAGAAGAAGAAGAAGAAGAAGAAGAAAACATAAACAACCATGGCAAAGAAGAAGGAGTACAGAGGAGGAACGGAGGCTGAGGTTAGAGCTGAGGCCCAGAGGAAGACCACAGAGGAGAGGAGAGGATGCAGAGGAGAGGGTTAGAAACAGGAACAAAACAAACTTCCTTAGAGCGGATCAAGAACAAAAACATCAGAACCTCGAGAAGTTTCATCCCTAAGTTTCATCCACATCTGTGCTACAAGGAGATGAAAAAATACTCAAAACAATTATTTCTTGGGTAAAGGCATTGGGCAACACTTCAGAATAACTCACACTGTTAAACTTTAGTTAAGTGTTATTAATATAATATATAATTAATATCTCTTAATTTTTTCAATATCTTTTAATTTTCCTGAACTATTTTTTAATTTTTCTCAATATCTTTTAATTTTCTTGAAATATCTCTTTTTTTTAATATCTTCTAATTTTCTTAAAATAGCTCTTATTTTTTTTCAATATTTTTTAATTTTCCTGAAATATCTCATTTTTTTCAATATCTTTAAATTTTCCTGAAATATCTCTTAATTTT